>SDVV010029253.1:0-11842 GCA_016164225.1 Gammarus roeselii
CATACGACACTACGTGGAAATACGGGATCATGAAGGATCTCCACCGTAAAGGTTTGAGAGGTCGGCTTCCACTTTTCATCCACCAATTTCTACAAAATTGCACCTTCAGGGTCAAGGTTGGCGACACTCAGTATCCGTCATATCCGCAAGAAATGGGCGTTCCCCAGGGAAGCGTCCTCAGTGTCACTCTTTTTATCCTCAAAATCGATCAGTTAGCCGACATTCTTCCCAGAGACGGAAGACTGCTCTCATCACTATACGTGGACGACCTACAAATAAGCTACATACCCCAGCCTCATAACAATTCAACATGAATTCCAGAAGTGCCTAAACCTAATCGGGAACTAGGCTTCCCTAAACGGATTCCGATTCTCACCCTCATAAAAACTAAAAGCATGCACTTTACCCTTGTGCCCTGTTTACACCTGAAACCAGCCCTAACGCTGCACAACACACCTTTAGCATACGAAGAAACATATCAAATTCCTGGGTCTTATGTTGGACCCTAAACTCACGTGGCAACCCCACATTACAGCAATGGAGACCCGCTGCAAAAGGTCAGAGGGACTTGTCCTCTCGGTAACATTCTTGAAATTCGGCTCCGATATGGACACAGGCATGGGGTTGTTCGGAACAATAATACGCTCACGAATTGACTGAAGCTGTGGTTTACGGCTGAGCATTGGGGTGGATGGATGATTATTCATTTTATAGATCATTAACACTTTATTTTAGTATATTATTATTTCTTCTTTCTTGGGCTCTATTATTTATCTCTGCCTTTTTTTCATGGTGATAAATTTTGCATTGTTCATTATTTATCGAGGTTGGTTGAAACGAGGTGACCCAGGGAATGAATGGTACTCGTGGGACACCCGGGACTCGGGGAACCCGTGGTTTCGGGAACCCGGGGGACTTGGAAGGCCGGTAGGATATGGGGGGGCCCACTTGGACCCTTCTGGGTTCCTTTGAGACCATCTTGAGAAACTGTAGGACCCTTCTTGAGGCCCCTCTGAATCCTGGAACCTCTGCCCCCCCCCCTCCCAACGCTGTAAAAGCCATACACAGATGAATGTATAAATGTGGAGTGCTTGCGTAGAGAACTTAGTTATTACAGTCCACAGCATTGTTGACGCTGAGGGGAGAGCCGCGTCAAGGCTGGTCGAGATCAGTCGAAACGTGTCGAGACAAGTCGAGTTGGGCGCGACGAATCGAGACTGCCCGAAATGAGTCGAGACAATCCCAGATGAGCTGAGACGAGGGAACTTGAGGGACCCAGGGAGCTCGGAGAACACTGGGGACTTGGGTTACCCTCCGGCACCCATCGGGCTCCTTTGGGACCCGAATTCCTGAACGTACCAGCTAACGAGCCTCCATTTCCGCTTTGGCAAGACAAACTCACGCTACGAAACATTTCCAGACTAGGAGCCTCATCAACAACCCAGCACTCGACGACATCACCAATATTTTCAATTAACGCCTCTTTGTGGTCAAGAAGAATCTATGCCCACCATTTCTTTACGCGTGTACAACTTACTGACCTCGCTGAACATCAATCGCAAGGTTATTAAACCTTCATTCTCCTGTCGAATTCTTGTAATCAGCACACCAATGTGGATGGTCCACACACCGTTGGTCAACCTAAATTTGCAAATATGTATACCCTAATCCAGCTGCTCTAACCAACGCGTACCGCCGAGAATTTTTGAGACTGCTTGAGGAACAATACTCAGAGTACCGCCATATATACACTGACTGCTCCAAAAACACGAAGTGGGAGATGCCGGGGTGCGAGGAAACCTCACGCTCTGCAACCCTCCCACATGAGGCCTCTGTGCTCTCTGCTGGGCTTCACGCAATTGAACTAGCCATCTCTATTACAAAACTGATCGCTTCCCCAACTACGCTGTATTCTTAGACAGTCTGAGCGCCCTCGCTGAGCTCAAAACTCTGCAGTATGAACTTTCTTTGTACTAACACGTATCGTAGGGGATCCTCTTTCACGTGATGCAATCAACATCAGACGTACACCGGAAAATATTCTTTGCCCACACTACTTTAGAGGCTGAGGAGCAGATGCTGCAGCCCATATTCTTCGAGTAATTTTCATAGCTCATGCAGAAACTTAACACGCTGATAACTTGCATATCTTCACGGACGGATCAATGGACAAGCAGGCTGTCATCGGCACTCGCCAAGTGCGTCGTCGCTAGGAAACTCTCATCATCATTGCTTGTATTCACCGCTGAACTCGCCACTTCAAGCCGACGTCCTCTCAGCGGCAAATACCAAGATCTAGATGTATGGTGATCTGCTTAGCACACTTCAGGTACTGGAGACCTTCAACGTTTGCTGTGGCTTGTACGAACAAGAACGTTCAGTTATGCTGGGTTCCGAGCCACTGTGGGGTTGCGAATAATGAGCGGGCGAACGGTGCGGCCCGCTCGAAGAGCTGCAGTGGCGCCTGGCCTAGCTGAACAGCACCCGCATCCGTGTAAAGACTATCATAGTAATTAAGAACGCTATACAAGCAATCGAACATTGAATGGTCTGATTTTCTTCTGCGAGCTAACTTGCGCACTATCAAAAACACGCTAACTACCTGGACCTTTTCAAATAATCGATCTCGACGGGCGGAGATGATACTATGCCGATTGAGACTAGGACACAGTAGATTTACGTACATACTTCTAATGGAGACGTCGCCGCCTCCATTTTGCGTGGACTGTCTAGTTCCCCTTACAATGTTCTATGTATTAACGGGATGTCCAACTTGAACATTATGCTATTGCATCCACATTCTCTGGAGCCGGTTTCTGGACCCTACCAATATGCTCAGCCTTATGCTCATTGAGTTCCCTCGGAAGCAATTAGTGTGGGACCACTTCTCAGGTACATTCAAGAACCCAATCTCTTAGCTGAAATATAATTGGTATGAATTGGGCACGATTCATCAGAGGATCACTCTTCCAAACGTATTTCGAAATAAAAGCTTTCCAGCATTTTCGTACAATTTTACTGATGTGAGCATGCCGTGAGCCGAAGCAAAGTTGAAGACAGACGATGGCTTGTCAGTGAACACTTGTGTCTAGTTTTACGTCCGGTATCAGAGACTTTAACACCACTGTACTAGAAAGCCTTGTCAATCTAATCTAAGGAAATTTTTTGAATACCTTTGATAAACTCACGATACCCTCGTTCCAAAGTTTGCACTCACCTTCCCGAGAACTGATACAGATACAGACACTAGGCCGCCTCCCCCAGAAAGGGGGATGGCCGACGGCAAAGCGCACCTCACACGCTCACACTCGCACAACTTAGCCCTTCTGTGCTAAAGGGTCCGGCCGGTACCCCCTCAACATACACTCTGGGTCACGAGTGCAATCCGAGGATCCGTCGTCAGCAGCAGGGCCCGACAGTTTCCACTGGTTTAACCCCGCCGCGTCATAATGACCTGTCCCCCCCCCCTCCAACCAACGACCTTCCCGACAGCGGGATGCCAAGGGCGGGAAAGCTCATCAGAGCAGCGTCAAAATCAGTCATTCTCCACTCACGCCTGTTCATTGCACGCTCTTTCGCCACCTCCACATTCATGTCTCTCCTTCTTAACGCCTGCTTCACAAAATCCATCCACCCAAACTTCGGTCTACCTCTAGGCCTTGGACCACTCGCCTCCGCATTCATCACCCTTTTCCCCTATCTCCCTTCATCCATCCTCTCCATGTACCCGAACCATCTCAGCACACGCAAATCTACTCTGTCCTCCAACTTCTTCACCATCCCTGTTTTGATTCGAGCCACATCGCTGGTGATCCGGTCTCTCAGCGTTACTCCAGCCATGCTCCTAAAACATTTCATCTCGAAAACATTCAACCTTCTTCTCTCCTCTGCTCTCACCCCTCAAGCCTCAGCTCCGTAGAGCACAGTTGGGACAACAACGCCCTCATACAGCCCTCTCTTTGCTTCCATCCCCATTCCCGAGAAGTGATGCATCAGATATTTGTTTGTAATTCCCCGTGATCAAGTGAAAACTGCAACATACCCTGCTGCAATATTATCTGCAACGTGCAATAAATGCCTGCCATCAAACCCTGCATCCAGATAGCCACTACTGAATTCTGCACATATGCGCTATCACTTTTCATGTCTCCTCGTGGTGGGCGACCGTCACTGCCCCATACATATCGATCAAACAGAAATAACTGTCATAAAAAATACCCAGAAAGTCACGGAAGCAAGCCTTTCAACTTTAGTACGATTCAAATTCTAATCTGACATGACAAAAATCCAACTTGCCTTAATTAATGCTAAAATAGTTGAAACTACAAAGAAATCAAATCCCAGAGACGAAACCCTCGCAACGACCTCAACACCTCCATTTAGTACATTACTACCACAGCCAGTTCGACGATCGCTTCCCTCTCAGAGGCGAGTGGCCCTGACAATGAAGCCAACACTACCACAGCCAGTCCTACGATCGCTTCCCTAACAGAGGCGAGTGGCCCTGACAATGAAGCCAACACTACCACACCCAGTCCGACGATCGCTTACCTAACAGAGGCGAGTGGCCCTGACAATGAAGCCAACACTACCACAGCCAGTCCTACGATCGCTTACCTAACAGAGGCGAGTGGCCCTGACAATGAAGCCAACACTACCACAGCCAGTCCTACGATCGCTTCCCTAACAGAGGCGAGTGGCCCTGACAATGAAGCCAACACTACCACACCCAGTCCGACGATCGCTTACCTAACAGAGGCGAGTGGCCCTGACAATGAAGCCAACACTACCACAGCCAGTCCTACGATCGCTTACCTAACAGAGGCGAGTGGCCCTGACAATGAAGCCAACACTACCACAGCCAGTCCTACGATCGCTTCCCTAACAGAGGCGAGTGGCCCTGACAATGAAGCCAACACTACCACACCCAGTCCGACGATCGCTTACCTAACAGAGGCGAGTGGCCCTGACAATGAAGCCAACACTACCACAGCCAGTCCTACGATCGCTTACCTAACAGAGGCGAGTGGCCCTGACAATGAAGCCAACACTACCACAGCCAGTCCGACGATCGCTTACCTAACAGAGGCGAGTGTCCCTGACAATGAAGCCAACACTACCACAGCCAGTCCTACGATCGCTTCCCTCTCAGAGGCGAGTGGCCCTGACAATGAAGCCAACACTACCACACCCAGTCCGACGATCGCTTACCTAACAGAGGCGAGTGTCCCTGACAATGAAGCCAACACTACCACACCCAGTCCGACGATCGCTTAACTAACAGAGGCGAGTGTCCCTGACAATGAAGCCAACACTACCACACCCAATCCGACGATCGCTTCCCTAACAGGTGAGTGGCCCTGACAATGAAGCCACCACTACCACAGCCAGTCCGACGATCACTTCCCTAACAGAGGCGAGTAGCCCTGACAATGAAGCCAACACTAACGCACCCAGTCCGACAATCGCTTCCCTAATAGACGAGTGGCCCTGATTAAGAAGCCATCGTTGCACATGTGGACTCTGCGGTGCGAGCAATGCTACTCCCTCAGTTGAGCACACAACGAGCCCCACCACTACAAAAAGGGAAAAAACTGAAAGACATTGTTAGCTCCGAGGACGATATCGAGATACACGATACCCTATCATCACCCTATCACCGTTTGTGAAAGTTCACAAACGGCAGCTTAAGACGCAGACCAACTAGCATCTATCATAATCGAGACTTCGTCCAACGAAAATCTAGAAGAGGGATCCAACTTCTGTTGGTCATGCCTTACGCCAGATTTTCTCACCGACGAGAACTATCCTCGTCTGCGGGAGGACGCAAGGGAAATCTAATACAAAGCCCTCCTGCTTGAAATCGCTCCGCAACCCAACACCCCCTGACCCAAATAATCCACGACAAAAACTCGGCCAATTTCACAGGTAAAAAAGCCCTCCATAAAAGAAGAGCTTGCAAAAAAAAAAATCGGACACGCTCCTCCTCCCCCTACTAAAGCACCAACAGCCGTGGAAGCAATCATTCTAATTGACCACGCACCCCAGGCAGCGTATGCTCCTGCGGACTCCTACGATCCAGGTCCCCTAGGCAGACTCAAAGACATGACCATCATAAAAGTCCCCTCAATCCATGCGACCAATTCAGACCATCAAGGTTCTCACGTGAATCACGTTCGAAATGAACAACACAATACTTCAGTGGAATTGCCTAGAATTTTTGGCACAAAGAAGAAAGAAGACTTGTTACTTTACTGATTTCCAGTTTCAAGTAATTGGCGGTAGCTCTTCAGGAGATTGAACTCTGAGAGACTGCCCCGTATAATTTTCCATTACCTCGCACATCACCGCAAAGGCCACCACAGCGGAGTGGCCCCCTGGTCTACCAGAGCATACCTCATCACCCTCTTCACCTCACAACAGAACCCCACACAATCGCTGTGAAGACATGCATTGCAAGATCTATGACAGTGCTTGCTGTCTACTCGTCAGGAGGTCACCGACTGTCCGAAGCATTGATGATCAAACTTTCACCAATTGCCTCTTCCTGTACTCTACCTTGGAGACTTGAACAGCTACCTACCATGAAATCTGGGGATGCGAGAGAAGAGACTTCATGAGAGTGATGATGGCTATCACTATAGATTCTCTAAACCTGTTTCTTCTCAATAGCGGACAATGCACCAGAATCACTCTCGAAAGCGAAACTGTCGTCGACATGAACATATGTACCCCCACATTGGCGCCCCAACTCCTTTCAGGAGTTCTGTCTTTATCACATGTCTGTGACCACAAATGTCATAATTTCCTTTCTTTCCCATCAAGCCAACAACTCTCCTGCAGAAGAACTTTTATTCAACTTGAAAAAAGCCCGTTGTCTGGAGCACGCAACACCTATCGCGCGTGTACGATATGAATCGTACCTCCAACGACGTTTCAGAACTTGACCTCGTCAGCCACCTAAACGGTAAATTTTATAGTGCAGCTGTCGCATGTCCTCAATTTTTTCCGTAAAACGTGGTGGTGCCCAGTTGTACGAGAATAATCGAAAATGTTTAACAGGCTGCATGCGGCCTCGTTTCAATTTAATTCCATGGATAAACTCATCCGCCGGATGCCGCAAACAAAACTTCGAGCAGACACGAGAAAGCCGGACCCAATTAGCCAATAATATGAACCGGGACACTCCTCTCGACCAAGTGTGGGAGTAAATCAGACTTATCCTTGGACACCCCGAGTGACCTATCCACATCCTTTCAGATGTCCAACGTCCTCTGCAAGACATTGGAAAGATTGATAAACTCACACCTCGACTACAGCGAAATGCATGCTACCATAACAACCGTTCCACGACAGATCATCTCATACGACTAAAATCAGATATTCGACAGCTTTCCGTCCAAAGATAACATGTGGTTTCCATTTCTTTCGACGCAAAAATATCGTGATGAAACTTCGATAAGCGGTATCACACAAGATCTTCATCGAATGACCTGATAGGCGTCCTACCGCGTTTCATCAACCAATTTCTATAGATTTTTACCTTCAAGGACAAAGACACTCTGTCGCTATCCTACCTCCAGGAAATGGGCGTCCCTCAGGGGAGCGTCCTTAGTGTCACTCTTTTTATCCTTGAAATGGATCAGCTTGCGGACGTCCTCCTGCAACGGGAGATTGCTCTCTTTGCTATACGTGGACGACTTTCAAATAAGCTACTGACACCCTTGCCTTTTATCTATTTAACATGAGCCCCAGAAGTGTCTAAACCAATTTGGGAACTGGGCTGTCTATACCAAGTTGAGAACTGGGCTTTCTTTAACGAATTCAGATTTTTGCCAACTATAACTAAATGCATACATTTTTCCTTTCGCCTACACTTCAAACCAGCACCAGCCCTAATGCTGCACAACGCACCTCTAACATACGAAAACTCCATATGAAGTTTCTTGGTCTTGTGTGGGACCCTGAAATCAAGTGTCGACTTCACATTGCATCCTTCTGACTCACTGTAGGGCGCCGAATTTCACGGTGCCGATCTGGACAGCGGCATGATTCAATACGTAAACGAAAATTCGTTCACGCCTTCACTGTGAGGATGTGGTTTACATTTCAGCAGCCAAAATGACCCTCGAACCCTTTTCGATCATCGCAAACAACCTTATGCGCATCACAGCCAGCACTTTCCTTTCCACTCCAATAGAATCCCTGCACATGCTAACGAACCAGCTTCCTCTTCAATGAGACGAACTCTCACTGCAATACATTTTCAAGACTAGGAGCCTAATGAACAACCCAGCTTTCAACCAAATCACTAACATTTCCGGTAATTGCTGCTGTACGGCTCTGAAAAGTACATGACCAATCTTCTCCCTACGCCTGGACGACGTACTGACCTCACCAGACAACTCACAGGGCAATCAAACGTTCATTCTCTTTGAATTCTAAATGGATCCTAAAGCAACTTCTCCAATCAATGTATACTGCCAAGAATTTTTGAAGCTGTTCGAAGAAGGATACTCAGATTTTTGCTTTATATAGAGACACTAACAACTCCAAAACCATCGACGGAGGGGAAGCTGTCGCTGCGTGCGGAGCAGGCTCACGTTCGACTACCCTCCCACAAGAGCCACTTTTCTCTGCAGAGCTATACGTACTCTCCTCTTCTTCTCCTCCCTTCACTATCTCTGCTTTTCTCCTCCATCCCGAATTTTCTCAACTTCTATTTATCTCATTTGCATCTATTTTTTGGTTCAATTTTCCTTCAACTTATCTCTTCCTTCCTCTTGACCACCCGCACAGGAGTCGCATCACATCTGTCTAATAACTACTAAGTTCCGCACATTCTTTCATGCAATCTTTTTCTTATTTCCATACTTGTTGTTCTCAAATCTGAGATTCCCCACACTTAGTGTAGATCTCGTGCACGGGTTTCCTGTTTCCTGTCTCTTCTTCATCTTCTCCTCGGCAGGTGATCGGGCACAATTATTCCCCGGGCATCTTAAAGATAACTGCAAAGCCTTGGGGCTCTGGAGCAGTACAGGTCGAGGGAAAATACTCCTTGCTGCCACCCAGGGAGTGCCGAAACCATTTGACCACATCACCTTAGGAGTTACTGAAACCCATGTAGCACCCCTATCATAAATTTTGACATTAGCAACGTACAGGACATAAACTCCACACAGCAGTAAACTCAGTTACTAATCTAATCTCTTCAGGTTGTCTTAGTGTCCTAACTCAGCTTCTTAAAAACCGCACGACCTCTTCGCAATGTCCGAGGCGCACTAAGGAGTTGAGTTCTGCTGGACTTTGATGCTGGCGTGAATTAGGGGAAATGAGCATGCAGACCCCTCGGTAAACTGGCGCCCACCCATTCAGAATATCTCATCACCATCCCCTACCTCGGAAAACATACAGGACTCCTCTCCGTTTATGAACTCACTACCCTGCTGAAGATCAAATTTAAACGCGCGCACGAGGGTTACGCACCGGAACTGACTGACCTTCGTAGCCTACGGGGGAGCATGCATTGACTTCGCGTTGAGGCTCCGGTGGAACACAAACAACTACTAGTACCATTCCCTACAGAGATAGGTTCCCTATCATCAACTCCCTAATAACATCCTTTTGGAACAATATGTGGCGCCAAAGTGGATAGAAAAGGCTTCCAGTTGAACCCTCTTCTGGAGAATAGGAAACGATTTTCCAAAATGAGACTAAATATTCAACAACAACTTATACACAGGACACTCTTGCAGCGATGAGAGTGGAGCACTTGCTAATCGAGTGGCACCCACACTTGTTTTCTCAAATACATCTTTCAATCTACCAAGCCCGCTTCCTGTATTCACGAGCATGCATACATACCACACTTGAGAAAAATATATAATTGTAATCTCGATAAAGTTGCTGTTTCCACACATATTGGAGTGCAAACCTATCATAGTTTATGAACTGTGTGCCCTACGGACGAGTTAGCCTAGGCTCACGGCAAAACTTCGGTGGTGATGAACCACTTAATCTGATCTCATCCCAGTGAAAGGATACCTTGTCGCCATGGCTGTTCAATCTCTTCATGGATGGAGTGGTCCGAGAGGTGAATACGAGTGTATTAGGTTGAGGTTCAGAGTTGTGGTGAGCAAGTGGACGTAGTTGGCAGATGAGTCGGTTGCTCTTTGGTACTGGTGGCAGATTCAGATGAAAAGTTGTGTAGGCTAGTGATGGAGTTGAGCGGAGTGTGTGAGAACAGTCAGCTGCGAGTTGATGTGAGTAGAAGTAAAATAATGAGATGTTCGAGGAACATCGAGGCGAGCGGAACCAATGTCCGCCTGAATGTTGAATTACTGGAGGAAGTTCAGTGTTTGGGTACCTGGCCTCTCATGTGAAGAAGATTTTGCTTCTGGGAACTTGCTGAAAGATATGATGATGGGACCTATCAAGTATGGGGTGCAGTGAAGAGTGTAATGTGATGAATGACATAAGGTATGGAAGCAAACAGTTGTATGAGGGGTTAGTTGGCCCAGCTCTGCTCTATAAGGCTGAGACGTGGGGAGTGTGAGCCAAAGAGAAATGATGTTTGAATGTTCCTAAGATGGATCCTAAACTCACGTGGTTACCCCACATTGCAGCCCTGGCGACTCGCTGCAAAAGGTCGACGGGATTTATCCAATCGGTAACATCCGTGAAGTTCGGTGCCGACATGGACACCGGAATGATGTTGTTCAAAGCAATAATACGATCGCGCATGGACTGCGGAGCCTTTGTCTACGGATCTGCAGCCAAAACTACTCTCGACCCTCTCCCGACCATCGCAAACAATGCTTTGCGTATCACAACCGGCGCGTTCCGCTCCACTCCAATCGAATCAATTAACGTGCTCGCTAACGAACTTCCACTTCCGCTCCGGCAAGACAAACTTTCACTACAATACTATTTTAAGACTAGAAGTCTTATCAACAATCCAGCAATCAGCCACATCACCAACATATCCGATGAGCGCCTTTTTGCGGCTAAAAATAATATATGCCCACCGTTTTCCCTACGTGTGGACAACCTGCTGACCTCGCTAAACATCAATCGTAAAGCTACTAGGCCTTCATTTTCTTACCGAATCCTTCAAATTTATACACCAACATGGATGATCAACCCACCACCGGTCAACCTAGACCTGCAAATGTACCCTAAAGCAACTACTCCGACCAACTTGTACCGGCAGGAATTCCTAAGACTACTCGAGGAAGAATATTTAGAGCACCGCCACATATACACTGACGGCTCCAAAACCGCGGACGGAGTGGGAGCCGCCGCCGTGTGCGGGGACACCCTACTCTCGGCCACCCTCCCACAATAGGCCTCCGTGTTCTCTGCGGAGCTTCGTGCACTCGAACTAGCCGTCTCTATCGCAAAAACAAATCGCTTTCCCAAAAACGTCGTATTCTCAGACAGTCTGAGTGTCCTCACTTAGCTTAAAACACTGCATTATGAACATCCTGTTCTACGTAAGATGCAGCACGATCTCTTTGTGATGACCGAGACGGGTCAAGCAGTGGAGTTCAGCTGGATCCCCCGGCACGCGGGAATAAGAGGAAACGAACTTGCGGACTCGCTTGCTAAACTAGCATCTACTCACCAAGAACAATTTTTTGCAATACATTACCGGGACTGGTTCCCTATCATCAACTCCCGTATAACATCCCGATGGGATAAAATGTGGCAGCAGAGTGGACAAAAGATGCTTTCAGTCAAACCCTCAGTCGGAGAATGGGAAACGAAGTTCACCAACAGAAAAGACCAAGTGTTCATCAACCGCTTATGCACGGGACACACGTGGATAACTCACAACCAC
>SDVV010029254.1:0-11842 GCA_016164225.1 Gammarus roeselii
TATTTATATTTATATTTATATAAAGCACATTTGAGGTAGGTATACACTCCGCTCACCGAGATTAAGATCACCGTCATCACCGGGAATCTAATCCTGGACAATCTGGTGACTGCCTGGGAACTTAACCTCTACGCCAAGACGTCATGGTGTAGGGGTTAAGCTCTAAAGCAGTCATCAGACTGTCCTCTGCATTTCCTGGCGTGTAGGACAGCCACTAGACTTGTCCGATCCTCTAAGCCCACGGAAGAGAAAAAACATTGCAGATAACGCTAAAAGGAACCCGAAGGATTAATATCGCTACGTTAATGAGCGTAGAATTGCTAAGGACTCAGTTGACACTCTAATGGATGAAGATGGTTTCCTCAGAACGACACTGGAGGACATGCCTGGTGTCCTGAACACGTTCTTCTGTTCAGTGTTCACAGTTGAGGGCCCCAGCGACGAACGAGATACTGTTTACGCTCGAAAAGTCAGCCTTAACGACATCGTGTTCACGAGAGAGAAAGTTGTCATAAAACTTGAGGGATTAGAATTTACAAATCGATTGGTTCCGATTGACACTACCCAAGAGTCTCTAAGGAAACTCGCGGACAATTAGCGGGTTCCCTGACCCACATCTTTAATTTATCGATGATGAGTGGCGAGGTCCCGAAAATTGGAGAGTCGCCATAGTCACGGCAGTCTTCAAGAAAGGTGACCGACAATCGCCCAGCAACTATCGACCGATCAGCTTGACGTCGATCGTGTGCAAAACCATCAAGCGATTGACACACAATCATCGCGTCGATTATCTGGAAGACAACGGACTCATTCATGACACTCAACACGGCTTCCGCCGCAATAAGAGCTGCCTGACGAATCTGCTGCACTTTTCCAATGAGGTGATCAACGTGTACGACCGCCGAAAAACGTAAATATCATCTACCTATACTTCCAAAAAGCTTTTGACAATATGCCTCACAGGAGACTGTTACACAAAGTCTCTGAACTTGGCATCGGTGGCAACGTACTCCGCTGTCTGCGTTTCTGGCTAACAGGACTTAAGCAAAGAGTCAGCATCAGCCAGGTTTTGTCCGAGTGGGCCCCTGTTATTTTCGGGACGCCTCAGGGCAGTGTCCTGGGTCCTATCCTCTTCCTCATCTATGTAAACGACATGGATGCGGTGCCTTTGTCCAAAGTATCGAAATTTGCCGACGACACGAAGCGTGGCAGATGTTAATGGTAATGGTATCGATGTTAATGGTATCGAAATTTACCGACAACACGAAGCGTGGCAGATGCCCTTCAGTGTTGCAAAATGTACAGATATGCACATGGGGTGTCGCAATGCCAACTTCAACCTTACAATGTTAAAAAGCGATATTGCAACTGTTGACCAGCCGAGAGACTTGGGCGTCCTTATCTCGAACGAATCCAGCATCATGCTAATAACCTCATCCCGCAGCTACGCCACCACAGCTACGAGGATAGGCTGAAAGAGCTTGGCCTCATCACCCTTGGGCAACGAAGGCTGAGGAGCCAGTTCATTGAAACCTTCAAATACCTGAAGGGATTCAACAACGCGAGTCCTGTCAACGTCTTCGACAAGGACCACAACATTCGTACCCGAAACAACGGGGCGCAACTTGTGAAAAACGTTTCGTTACGACTATTGCACAACACTTTCTCCCGATCGCAATCTCGCGGCTTGGAACAACTTACCAGCCTCGGTAGTCTTTACTGAATCCGGGAATGCGTTCAAAAACGCGCTCGATAAGCACTGGGCTACGTTAGTCATTTAACATGAGAACGACACAATTTTCCCGCGAGCTGTCGAGATTAAAATTATAGGGAAGGAGCATGACACGGCTCTCTCCACAATTAACGCATTACTACTAATAAATCCATTATTAGTAACCATAGTGGCATTGTCGCTGGCAGTGTTAGTTGTTAATTAATAGTCATCATTTTATTATCAGTAACAATGTAATGATTGCTATTGCTGACTAACACAAGCTACTGAAAGACTCCATATCTGAACTGAACGCTTTCTACCATTAACATTGCAAGTACAGGCAGACTGATAATACGCATTGCAAGTACAGACACCGATAATATCTCGGTACGATCATTCGTAAAGGAATTCACCGGGTGAGAGGGGTTACGGCGACTCGCATACACCCCTAAACCCACGTCAGGGCCATCGGTATTGGGTGTGAGCCCGTGGAGGGACTATGTTATCTTGAAAATTGACCCCGCCTAAGAGGAGCGTTTACTCAACTCGATGCGGCGGTGAAGACTTGGAGGAATACCATATATATTTTCTATATATTTTCATTATTCTTATGTTGTACGGTGACCGCATTCACCACCACATCCCATGATATACGAAACCAAGCCCGCTCCATGAGGTGAGCTCCTTCTCAACTCTGTGATACGGTCCAGATTCTACGAGTAACATCCATTGCGGAGGCAACGAGTATTTTCCTACGGAGGGATCCTGCCGACATGATGCTATAAGGAGAGATAGACAACAATTGCGAAATAGTGCGGGTGAAGTCTGCCGATGACTCACTCCCACACCCCATGATATTCGAGAATCGAATCCTCACCAGGATGAGAGCCATGCTCAACTCTAAGGTACAACGCTGATTCGACAGTTATCATCCATTGTTGAGGAAATGAGTATCCTCCTACGTAGAGACCTTGCCGACGCGGTGGAATTTTTATCTATACTTTTCTACCTTCCCGGTCGGGAGAGAAAAGAAAAGAGAGAAATGGGGATAACATCCATCTGTTGAATCAGTGAGTACCTTCCTATGGAAGGACACTGTCTACACGATGCTACTCTCTTTTTCTTCTCTTCGTATCAAGAGGGAAAAAGAAAAACACTGACATAACATGATAGCAAAGCAGTTTTCCTTGTCATTCCAGAACAGCAGCGTCAGTTACATCTCTTAGTGATGTTCCTCTGGCATCTAAATTGAAATACATAATGCCCCTCAGGCACCTCAGTTGAAATATACAAAGATTTTAGAGATGTCCTTCTGGCATCTCTTCAAGAAATATGAAATACTGGTGCACTTATTGCGCCTGCCCCTCCGGCATCTCACCGTTAAATTGAATTATCTGTTCATGTTGAACGAACTAACTGCTTCTCTCTCTCCTGTAGTACAGATCCGGTAGAGACCCTGTTGCACCATGACGCAGAGAGACACTTACCTACTAACCCATTCTTTATAGATGTTTCAAATTTTAAATACCGATTGTTTTTCTTTTTTTGAGTAAATCTTTCGTAATTGATAAAAATTCAAAAACATTCGTTTCCTCTGACTCGAATCAATTTGACATAACTCCAAATTCAAATACTCGTGCTATTCTTGGACTGAAACTTGCAATAACACACGTTTTTTTTAATTTAAAATACGTATGTTTCCATTGACTAAACTTAGGAGCTGCCACGAGCTACTCTTTACTAGGAAATTTCACTCTGACGTCTCACCTTGAAGTGCGTCAGCCTTCAAGGTACCTGCAATAATCACCATACTTCAAAAAAATTAACAACCCGCGCTGCCTTCGCTTGGCAGCACGCACCGGTTACCTAGTGAAATAATATTGGTTAGATGTCACTCTTTCATCCCATCTGAAATATGAAATATTCCTGGAGATGTCCCTCTGGCATCTCACCTGAAGCATATTGAATCTATACATAGCACAGTGCAAACTAATTCTTGGAGATGCCCCTCCGACATCTCCCCTTGAAATTCATTACCGTGTACAATGTAAATAACTAACCGCCTTCTCTTCTGTAGCACAGATTCGGTTGGGACCTGGTGTTGCAAGGAGCCGTTCAACGTATAAATATTGACCTCCTCCCAGCAATAGCAAAATTTGACAATCGATGCCTAAATTCTACGTTAGATGCTTGTTAAAATTTAAAACATTGTGTTCTCCTTCACTATTGTCTAAATTCAAAATGTAAATACTGATCTCTTGCCTCTTTTTGACTATATTATGCAATAACTATTTAACAAATTTGAAAATATGTCTCATTTGACTAAACTCAGGAATGCCATGATCAACATTTTTTTTAGGAGATGTCCTTCTGACATCTCACACGTTATGCTAACACGTTTTCAGAGACTTCCTTTACTGAACACTAGGGAGAACCACTCGCGAGAAACTGGGCATGGAGCTCTCCTACATTTGCACTTACCAACATGTCACAACATTTTCGAAAATTCCAAACTAAACTCTAAATCAGCCATGGGCAGGCATATCCCTAGGAGAGGTCACTCCGACGTCTCATCTTGCAGTGCGACAGCCTTCAAGGAACCGCTTGCATATAGAAGACTTAATCTTCTGAGCACGTAGGGGAGAACCACTACCCGGGCAACTGGGTGTGCTGCTCTCCTAAATGTGCACATACTTGTCGAAATTTAATTCCCATATGCTCCTTTGAAGTAGACTCAATACTTAATAGGAGCCCGTCAGACCCAACCTCTGGGCAAGCCGACAGGCATGCGTTCGAGGAAAAGTGTGAGTCCGCTGAGCGTATGGGCGTGTCCGTCTCTGCTCCACCGTCTGAGATGCGACCGCCTGAAACCTAAATCCTCCGCTTCCCATCTTGTTCCCCCTATTCCTGAAAAGTCAATCTGACTCTCGACCTTTTCTTCTCCGGGGCTGAAATGCCCCCGATAGTAGTGAGGGGGGGGGGGGTGGTAGTAGGTGGTGGTGACAGTAAGGGTGGTCCTTCTCCTTTCTGTCCTTACAACCTCATTTTTCTGTATGTGTGCGTGAAATTCGAAAGCTTCGTTGACTATCCCCTTCTCTTCTTTCACTTTTTTCCAGGAAACACTCGACATGAGCACTTGTGCTCGTTGGTTTTCCTCACTATAATCTAATCTAATCTACAGATAGGATGATACCCCAAACAAGAAAATATGGATAACACTGGCATGTTTGGGAACGTTTGGATAAAGACCCAATGCAATGATTCAGCTAGAGAAATGGCAGAGAAGAGGAGGAACTCTATTCAGAATATTTTTTTTTTCATTGACATCGGTGAGGGAAGACTGCATACTTCATCAGATGATTGAAGATCGCAGGGAAAGTTTGACCCTCGGGGGCAGATTGTAAACTAGTTCTGTTGCGAGCGAGGTGGACAACGAGTTGAAGTGGTTAGTTGAGTCATGTTCAGTGAGTGGACCAAAACATTAACATCATGGGACTTATCTTAATTACGTACTCGTATATAAAAAAAATGTGCCTACAAATTTCAGTCACAACTTATAAATATCATTGCTCGAATTTGTCAAATTCAGACGTTTTCCAATCAAGGTAAGAAAAATTATGTTTGAGTTGACTAAATACTTTACCTGTGCCGATGGCACCACGTATACTTCCTTTACTTCTAAAAACATTTCAATAAGGAAACTCCTCGTATAATTCTTGTTGGTCACATGCCGCTCAGATGATACGTTGGCTGTTATGTAATTTCTGTTTGTTGATTGATCCGTGGAAAAGAGCTACGAAAAGAATGTAAACTATATCATGACTATAAACAACGTTTCCGGAAATCTTATTTCCGCTCGTAAACTTGACGCTTCGACGTGTAGCGGGTAAATGTAATTACAAAAGCGGGAGGTTCTCTTGCTATTCTGCCGGCGCCAGGGAGAACTGACAAAACACTGAATCCAATTGAGAGAGACAGAGAAAACTGAACAGATTTTCTTCGCATTGAAACGACACGTGTAGCAAAAACGGTACTCCAAGCTATTGTGAGTGAACAGGATGGAGAAATTTCCGAGACAGCAATTCGATTTTGTCGGACATGATAACGTTGCGGAAAAAAATGATGAAATTTCAATTTCATTTAACGACATCCAATATTATAATCCTAAATGGTGGACCACCTACCGCAATGCATGGCGCTAATCAATATCAACATCATTTCCCTGGCCTGTTAAAAGTTTGAACCTGTAGTTGATGCATTGACAATCATGCGTCACCACGTCTCGCTTATATTTCTATAAGTTGATTTCCCATTCTTTTCTCTCACGAGATTGAACAATATATCGAGAGTAAGGAGGAATAACGATCTTGAGCTACTCTCTCATAAATTCGAATACATTCATGTACCCAAAACTAACTGTAACAATAAAACTAATATATCATAAATCATCACTAAGCGCAATATCATGATTTGAATGAGGCAATTCCTCCGATATGGCACCAAACGCTTCGCTGTCCATTTTCTAGCTATGCCGGATAGTTTTGTGTCCAATAGTTGCCGGCAACGCCGCAATGAACAAGCCTCTAGCATTCATAACCGGTCTCATTCTGCCCGGTTTACCTGCGCAAAAGTTCAAGGTATCTCACGTCAGACATGGAAATGCTTTTGAATCAAATATTTTTGTTTCAATCTGTACCATCCCCCCTGTGATATTCTGACAAAGCGTGCGTAGACGTGCCTTTTTAACTAATCCCCCCTGTGATATTCTGACAAAGCGTGCGTAGACGTGCCTTGTTAACTAATCCCCCCTGTGATATTCTGACAAAGCGTGCGTAGACGTGCCTTGGTGACTAATCCCCCCCGTGGTATTCTGACAAAGCGTGCGTAGACGTGCCTTGGTAACTAATCCCCCCTGTGATATTCTGACAAAGCGTGCGTAGACGTGCCTTGGTAACTAATCTTATTCCATAATTGCTTTTTTTATTTCTGGTACACACAGATTGAATATTCAGGACGCGCCTTCAATGCGTGGGACACAGAGGGGCTTTATAAGTAAATAGCCACGGCTCGTAATTATTATTAGAAGAAGGCTTGATTGCTAAATGCACGAAGTCAGAAATAATTTTGTTACGTTATTATCATGATCATCACGTTTAATATTATACAGAAATAATTGAAGTGCAATTAAACATTTTATATATATTTAATTATTGCATGATAACAAATTGAAGATCGTTCCATTAGAGTAATTTACATGTTTAAGTTTTCTATATGAAAAGATCCAAAGAGTGTGATTAAATGTAAGCGGCTTAGAAAAGTCAGTTGATTAAATCACCCTGGGGCTTTCACTGACCCGCCAACAGAACAGACTCATGTAAATAGTTGAAACCGTTTATTTCGAAAATACTGCAAAGTTTACATGGTATCATTTCATTTTACAGTTAGGATAGTTCAGCGTACAAAATTGAAGGCCCTAGTTCATTTATTCATAGCTACTGGGGCAAGAAAATCCTTACGTACTAACTTACCGAATTTACCTAACGACAAATAACCAAAAAATAATTGTATCCTTATTGAATAAGTCTAGACACCTTCTAGAAACCACAACCAGAGACAGCTAAATGCCTGACACTATTTGAGAAGTGAGTAGTATTAACATTGACATTAAGAAACATCAAATCTACCTCCAGGATGTAGCGCTGGTTATTCTCATCTGCTTCTAACAAGATTACAAATTCAGATCCGATTGAGAGACGGTGAGAAAACTCTAAAAAAATAATGAAGCTTGAATTGGGTTGGGAGGATGATAAGTATACCTCTTCCCAGGCTTGCTTTAAAGACTGAAGGAGCGACCTGCCGAAACTATACAGGAGTTTATCTAATTCCAAATTCTAGCACAGTTTAAGTGGATACGAAATTAGGGTTTGAATCCATTATAACGGGGCATTAGAAGACTATCCGTAACTTTTGTGTTAGATGGTATAAATAGGAGATTTTATTAATTGAATTGATTAGACCTTGATCATAGCTGTTGTACAAAGTTTTAAACTCGTTGGGCAATTTTGAATTCATATTGACCTTCCAGATTAAGGATATTCATTATTTTAAAATGACAATTAGAATGTGAATTGGATGGAAGGTTATAAATGGCTTTATTGGCTTATTCTGCTGTATAAATGCATTATACGTTCTATTTTAGCCGGTTCCATACCAGGCTATGATGAAATGAAAGAAAGAGTTTAAGGACAGAATGAGGGAGGAATTGATTACAATTATAAATAAGTCCTATAGTATTTTACAATTTAGATGATATGCTGTCGATGTGATTTTTGAATGAGATATTTTTTTCAAAATATCCCACAAGAAATATAGTTCTGCCTATCTCATCAGTTCTGTACTGTTCATTTTTTTTAGTGGTAAGTTGATTTTACGCCTGTATAAAAATAATATATTTTTTCAATTGATTCCAATTCGCTGTGCAGTTAGCCACTTGTTTAGATGTCCGAGTTTCGTGTTGATTGATGTAGTTATTTGGATTTTTATCTCCTAAGGAATTCAAAAAGACGACATACTATCATCAGCAACCCTTCTATATTTAAAGAAACAAGATATCTTAATTATTTCGTTACTGAAATTATTTAACCTTGAGGAACACCCTCACTAATATTGAACATAGTTGATGGTTTTCCGTTCACAGTCGACAGCTGGCGATTCCACGTTCTTCATAAGAACTTAGTTTAGATAACCCGATGACATGATCAACACAGTCGACCAAATTAATGTAGATTGAGTAAATGTAATTACATTGGTCCTAGAGGGATTCAATATAGCTTGGTTCGTATTAGTTCGAGTACAGAAATGGTTGTTAGTGAATAATTTTCTCAAATATTTTGAGAATTAGGGGGGGTGACTGAGGCAAGTTAATTATTTTTGCTATCACTTTTGTGACCGCCCATGCAGCTAGGATTGTGTATATTGTATCCGATGATTTATTTATGATGCTGATGGAGCAAATATTGATATTCCGGAATATTTTTGAAGTAAAACAATTGAGGTTATGTCGCAAGCAGAACCTGGTGTAAATTACAAAAATTAACAAATTGTTATCCGATAGATGTCTCAGATGGCCATTTTTTTTCTACTAATACCATTAGAAATAGTCTTCAAAGACTTCACTAGGTATACAGTGGGTTCGTTTGATTTATCTTGCTGTTCTAAATATTCTTATTGACAATTATTATTATTTTTGAATGTTAGTTACATATATTGTTATGTGGTTTAAGTATGTTATTGATCTCCTTTCACGTTTGTTTGAGACATCTTTTGAAATGAAAAAAATGGCTTCCGTACTATGTATGTTTGGAAGATCAAATCAAAACTGTTAAGGGATGTCTTAATTGGGTATGCGAAACACTTCGCACGTTGCCTTGCAGGACCGAAGAAAAACGATGCTTCCACCTTCTCATATTTTATTTTACGTTGGCGGCAATCCATGGTCTGGTTATGTCTTTTGGAGAGACTGTTCTCCTTTTCAATGGACAGTAACAAGTATAACTTTTATCTACTATAGAAGTTAATTGTTTGATAGCAAGAACACAGTAATATCCGTGCATGATTCCGATGAAATGATTCAATTTATCAAAAAGATTTCCCATTGTTGAGTCATGTATTATTGTTTTTAAATTTACTATCATGTTACGATTGTTTCATTAGTCCAAACACTATTCAGAATTGCAGAGATAGGCAGGAGGTCGGATATATCAGACACTAAGACATTTCTGTATGTGCATAGATGATACTATTGTAAATAATATTTCGCTCCATGTAATCCAAACCGGCGGCCCTAGAGATGAGCAGTGACAAAATCAAATTGAACTTTCGAAGAACGATAGGTAGCTCCCAGCTTTGACAGAGGCCAACTCGACGAAAATATAACTTATTGAATCATATCTACCATTTACCGTATCATTTTTGAAGATACAATCATTGTCACATAAGAAAATATTGTGCTTCATCTTCTATAACAGTGGTATATTAATTCGGTTTCTGTACTCCAGTATCGAATTATTCTGATCGTCAATCATTGGATCATTTCCTAGCGGTCATGAAGTGTATATATTTCAGTGATATGTATTTATTTTATGGATAACTTATGTAGTCTATTCACCACTTCATTATTTCATACAATGTGTTATACCCATCCTTACAATATGTAAGCGCATTTCGTCATGAAATATGTATATTCAGTGTTATGTATACATTTTATGTACAATATATGTCACCTATTCAACCCTTTAGTATCCATATCTTACACCATCTTTACAATATGTTAGCGCATTTCGATTTCTCAACCCCATGTTCTCAGGATTTTTTTAGCCCCATGTGTTATCGGTTTTCCCATCCTATGTATTTCGTAATTTTCCCAACCCCATGTATTTCGTGATCGCCCTATACCATGTATTTCGTGGCAGGCATTCCTGATTCTTACCTCAAATAAGATGTTGGCTGTCGATCATTGATTATAATATTATAATTTACAATCTGTCACATGAAATCAGATCCAGCGGCGAATTTCGAATTGAATTTTTGTATACGTTGATTCAAATAGTGTTCACGGCAATAAAGTTTTATGTATACTATTTTGAAAAAAAAAGAAAACCCATCGCCAGATGATTGATGTAAAGGTTTTAATAATAATTTAATAACTATACTAATTGTCATCCATAAATGTAGGTATGTGTGTGCACATCTGAATGTGTATTATACTGATAGTCACCCATACAAGTAGTTGGGTGTGCGCACATATGAATGTGTATTATACTGATTGGTCATCCATACATGTAGGTAGGTAAGAGCACATAGGAATGTATATTATACTAATTGTCATCCATATGAGTAGGTAGGTGTGTGCACATACGAATGTGTATTAAACTGATTGTCCTCCATATATGAAGGCAGGTGTGTGCACATATGAATGTGTATTACACTTTTTGTCATCCATATATGTAGGTAGGCGTGTGCACATTTGAATGTGTATTTGTATGTGTATACGTATGATGGTATATTGTGAATTCCATTCAGTTCGATGAAGGCGAGCCAGCAGCACTCTAGAGATGAGTTGCGATGTATTATTTTTCGATTTATCAAACTCATGCACATGTTTTTTTTTTAAGATTTTCAATAACATATATTTTGAATCATGTAAACATGATGTAGCTACAAACCGGCCGCCGACAGGAGATGTGCTTTCACATATTCACTTTATCTCTCGTATCGCTAATTCAAATAGCGCATATGAAAACTAAGTTTGATGTATTATACCTAAGTATTGAAAACCCATTGCTAGACGATGGAATTTAATGATCTAATAATAATAATAATAATAATAATAAAAAAAAATACTAAAATGCCACAGATGTAGTTGTGGGGGTTTGATATGAAAGTATTATCTTTCTGGGTAGTTTTATCTCATGCGTTGTCTATTCTTGTAGGTTTTGATATTAGTGGTAATGGAGCAACGCTGTTCATTTATATATGCGAGTTCTGAAACATTGAATGAAATGGTGAAATGGTGGAGAATGTGATAGTATGGTATGGCGTTCCCGGTAGAGATGACAGTCAAGAAAACCTGATAGGTCTGTGTATGGAGCAGGAGCTGGTGGTCGGGAACAGTTTGTTCAAGAAGCGAGATATTCACAAGTACACATGGGCAAGGATGGCCCGTGGTGCAATGGTGGAGAGAGCACTGATGGATTTTGTGCTGATATCGAGGAGAGTGGTGGGGAGGCTGTTGGATGTTCGGGTGTTGAGAGGGGAGGGTGGAGGAGTGTCTGACCATCTTCTGGTGGAAGGTGGAGCAGAGTGGAGCAGAAGTGGAAGGGCAACAAACGAGTGGGAGGAGGAAGAGAGGTAGTGAAAGTGAGTGGACTGAATGTGAAAAGTAGAGCCGAAGAGTTCCAGCAGGCGTTGAAGGAAGAATATGACAACGTGAGATGACAGGATCTGAGAGATGTGGAGGAAGAATGGGAGACGTTAAGGGATGCGTTGCTGAAATGTGCGAAGAAGGTGTGTGGTGTGCGCCGTGTGGGCGGGTGCAGGAGGAAAGGTTGCGAGTGGTGGAACGAGGAG
>SDVV010029255.1:0-11842 GCA_016164225.1 Gammarus roeselii
GCACTTGCATTGCGGCACTTGCATTGCGGCACTTGCATTGCGGCACTTGCATTGCGGCACTTGCATTGCGGCACTTGCATTGCGGCACTTGCATTGCGGCACTTGCATTGCGGCACTTGCATTGCGGCACTTGCATTGCGGCACTTGGATTGCGGCACTTGCATTGCGGCACTTACGGTGAGGCGCGTAAAGTATGGACGACATTTCGCACGAGGTGGCCTGGCCTATTGTGTGAAAGCGGTTATGATGGCTGTAGGCCGGCTTTAGGTCTTACAATCCGCCACCTTTCCGTCCAGGGTAAGATGTGCTCTGTCATGAGGTTACTGGCCGCTGCCGAGATAAACCTCCGCTCGGGGGTGGTTGTTTTTTGATTTATTGATGAGATACCATAACTTGATGTCGACGGCGTATATTATTGATTGCCTAACCTAATATGCGGAGCCTTGGTGATCTCTTAAGAAAGTGGGTTAATTTAATTAACCAAATAAAGCAGCTTGACATTTATGCGCGATAAGTTAGACAATGTTGAAAAATCAATCATAGTTTCTTTTTTTCATGTTAGCCACGGTTTATATATATAGATCATTGTCAAGTTTTAAATGTTCACGTGTAAGTATACTGCACAGTCAATGAATAGGTATTTTCAACTTGAATTGTGAACTCGAGATCTAATGATATAGATCGTAAACGCATCCCATCGATGACATCACAAAATCGTTTTCTTTTTCCAGCAATTCTCATCGTTTTGTTGAAGAAATACTCTTATCCCTCTTTTTGTTTTTGTTTTCATTGACATCGGAAGAGTTTGAGGCCTGTATCAATTCGTTCGTCTATATCCTCTCTAACCTTTCAGGATGTGGTGTAAACAACAATAAGCGCATCAACATGAACACCCGCATCGTGGGGGGCAAGCCCTCCAACCCTAAGGACTGGCCCTGGATGGTGGCCCTCCTGCAGACGCGCAACACGGCTCAGTTCTGCGGCGGCGCACTCATATCCAGTAGACACGTGCTCACCGCAGCTCACTGCGTCAACCAGTGCGTTGGGGAGATGGGGGGTGGTGGTCAGGGCTGGATGCATCTAATAGGGACCAATGCGTAGGGGTGATGAGGGCTGGGGGTCAAGGCTGGATACATCTAGGAGGGACCAATGCGTTGGGGAGATGGGGGCTGGTGGTCAGAGCTGGATGCATCTAGTAGGGACGGTGGCATTTGTAGACAAGAATAAAGTGACACGGCTTCCTATCATATTGGAGTTAATACCGGTGGTATTGGTAGATGAAGGCCTTTGATTTTATTGTTGCTTGGGTCGGACATCCACTATAGCCGATACCAGTATAGCTCACACTCGTATGCTTGCTAAACAAGGGCATAGGGAGAGATTGAGCCTCCTTCGACCAACCATTAATTAGAATTGCGGAATGTTAAATGCTGACCTGCATGTGAAGCAGGTTAAGAAAAGTGCTTGGGTAGTGACAAGACGACAACAGTTCTAGGCCTGACGATGAAACTTTTTTTATGATGTGCTAGACAATGTTGGGCACGCCACTACACCGCAGGCATAGATCTGGTGAGAGGGGTGCGGGCGGTGTGCACCCCAGATGATGCTGCTTCAAATAAATGGATTTAAATCCCTTTAATTCATATTGTTGTCTCTCTGCACCATTGTCCAACAGTTGGATCATAGACCACCACAGCTCATCTAAGCTCATCACCGTAGATGATTTTGTAATATCGGGTTGCACCTGCGTGTGTCTGTAGACAGGTAAGTAAGATTTGCGTGCAGAGTGTTGGTGTGAGCCGCTTTTTTACTGTGTTTGTGTTGGTGAGTGAGGCATGGACACCAAGTAGTGGCTCGGTCATGAGGGGTGCTGTGGAAAATCTTCAACAACTTAGTGTTGTTTGAGTTGGATGAACAGTGTCTTCAAGCATACGTGTGATATATATATTTTGTGTAAGTTCCACCCGATATAATGCACAATGTTTTTTCCTAACTGTGTCTACATACGATAGTCTTGAGTCTCGAAAGTTGATTTTGCCGTACGCCAGCGATGTTTGGCCTATTTATGGCCTGGTATTAATTTCATTCCAACAACTTAACTTAACTGTGCCATCTTGTTCCAAGTCCCTGATAGGTCAAACTGTGCCATCTTGTTCCAAGTCCCTGATAGGTTAAACTGTGCCATCTTGTTCAAATTCCTTTATAGGTTAAACTGTGCCATCTTGTTCAGAGTTCCTGATGGGTCAAACTGTGCCATTTTGTTCCTTCATAGGTTAAACTGTGCCATCTTGTTCAAAGTCCCTGATAGGTTAAACTGTGCCATCTTGTTCAAAATCCCTGATAGGTTAAACTGTGTCATCTTGTGCAAAGTCCCTAATAGGTTAAACTGTGCCATCTTGTTCAAAGTCCCTGATAGGTTAAACTGTGAAATCTCGTTCCAAGTCCCTGATAGGTTGAACTGTGCCATCTTGTGCAAAGCCCTAATAGGTTAAACTGTGCCATTTTGTGCAAAGCCCTAATAGGTTAAACTGTGCCATCTCGTTCAAAGTCCCTGATAGGTTGAGGGAACGGCATTGCATTGTTAATTTCGTGTGGTGCTCCTGTTTAGATTGCGTGTCTCATGCTCCCATTTCGACACGCTGGGTATTGTTTGCGCAGACTCTTCGTAAGGTTATTAAGTAATTTTATTCAGTGATTGACTGTGATATTTTAAGATCGGAGCTAATTCTTTGAATGACTTCTGAAACGCATATTAAAGTCCAACGTCTGGTTCTGTGTAGAAACTTCTCCAACCCGTCGCTTGCCTTGCTCCTTCTCTACTTGTTATTCTCATTAAGCACTGCTGCTTAATTATGATCACCCCTGCTACTTCCTTCCTTTCCACCTTCACGCATCTCAGATTCACCGTAGCAGACATCACCGTCCGTGTGGGAGAGTATGACTTCACCATCACCTCCGACAATAACCCAAGCGACTTCAAGCTGGCAGAGATACGAGCCCACGAACAGTGAGTGATGGAATGACGAGATGAGAGTGCTGCTAATAGCATCATATCCACATAGGCTACTCAGATTTGCTTCCACCCCTGGGGGATGTGCAAGTTGTGTAGGCATAGTGTTGACTCTTAAACACGAAATGTGGGAATCTCAGGGATTCAAATGCACACAGGTAGAAAACAGGATTAGTTGCGTTGGTTTTCAATTCACCAAATCGTGTTGACCAAAACCAACGGGGTGAAGTAAGTGAAAAGTTGCATTGTAAAATCGCAGATTTTATACCATGATTTATAGAAAGTGGGATGTTTTCTCCCCAAACTTTGAGAACATTAGTGTAAGGTAGGATTGTGTTCAGTTTTCTTTATGATTCGTCGAGTAGCGCCCCTCCCTTCTCACTGTAACTCCCCTTCCATCTCCTGAAGGCTCTACCCCCCCTAGGCATCTGTTAGGTTCACGGGCCGCACGGAGTCACGGCCCAAACCGGGGGGGTGAACACTCTTATTTCCCTTCTGACTCCCCTCTTCTTCAACCTTTACTATCTCTCCTTTTCTCCCCTATCCTGATTTGCTTGTTGACTTTTTATTTACCTCATTTGTATCTTGTGTTTAGTTCAAATTTCCTTAAACTTGTCTCCGACTCCTTAACAACTCTCCTAATAATCGCTGCACACACACACACACACACACACACACACACACACACACACACACACACGCACACACACACACGCACACGCACACGCACACGCACACGCACACAGACACACACTCAAACATTCACATACCGGTTCTAACTATTCTCCTTTCGGGTGGCAAATAACAGCCAAGTTGCGCTCTTTCTTTCATGAAACCTTTTTCTACGACTATTCCTTCTTCTTCTTTCCATTCTTGCTGTTCTCATTCGTAAAATTCTCTACACCTAGTGTAGATCTCAGACATGGGATCCCCGTTTTCTGTATCTTCTTCATCTTCCCCCTCAGCAGGTGTTGGAGCGCGTAGCCCACACCTTAAGGACTACTGCGGATCCTTGGGGCTCTGAAGCAGGGCAGGTAGTGTGTTATTCCTCCTTACTGCCATCCGGGCAGTGCTGAGACCATATGGTCTCAGCACCTTAGGAGTTCCTGTACCTCCTGTGGCACCCGTTTATACCATAGACGTTCGCCGCGTAAAGGACTTTGACTTTGCGCAGTAGTAAACCTTAACTTGAACATTGAAAAAGAAGAAAAACAAAGACTTACTTGATGCAGCACTGTTTGCTGGTTTGACATTCGGCGCCAGAAGGACGATGACTCCAGTGCGCTAGAAAGCCTTGTCACTCTAATCTAATCTCCTGAAGGCTCTAGATGTTTCCACCATGGCGCGTCAACACGCTAACCCACCGGGTGCGTCAACACGCAAACTCAATGGAATGCAGGGCGGGAAAAATTATTGCGAGGAAATTTGGTGACTCGCAAAGACGCGTCTTTATTCCATTACTTGGAAGCTGATGGGTTTAGACGAAAGAAATTGTGTTTATGTTGCTCCCGTGGGCAAGTGGTGATGCTGGCAATAACGGTGGGAGGCGAGGATACAGGCTTCTGGGTTGGATTGTAAATGGATGAATCAGATGAAGGAGATTAGACTCTTATTTGAATGGCGACAATCCTCCATAACCGTACACTGATAGTGAAACAAACATACCGGAATGACGTCACGGTTCAGATTTTGTGACTTGAACAACCAGCCTAGGGGTGGATGGATGATTATTCATTTTATAGAGCAATAACACTTTATTTTGGTATTTTAGTATTTTTTATTTCGTGGGCTCGAATATGAATCTGTGCCCTATTTTCATGGTGATCAATTTTGGATTGGTTATTTACTTACGCATTATTGGACGCCTGCAGGGGCCCTGTGTGGACTATGCGAAGTTAGTTAGTCTAGTCCAACCTACGGTGGGAGAATTTGCACTCTCCCGGGCGCCTAATAAATGTCAGAGCACAGCTAGGCGTTTTGATGTCTAAATGATGAAAAAATGTCGATGTTGATCTCGGTAGGAAAGTCTTGAATGGCCTTGTGCATGGAGAAGACGAGGCGAGTCGAGGCCGGTTGAGGCCAGTGGAGACTAGTCGACCGTGAGGCGATGAGTCTAGATGAACCGAGGCTGGTTGAGACTAGGTGATCCGGGGAATAAGGGTATTTGGGGGAACCGCGGGACTCTGGTGACCCAGGGGTTTCGAGAACCCGGGGGACTTGGAAGACCAGGAGGAATTGAGCGGTCCCACTTGGACACTTTTGGGTCTCTTTGGGATACCCGTGAGACCCTTTGGGACACATTTGAGACCCCTTGGGACACCTTTGAGAAATTTTGGGACCCACTTGAGGCTCCTCTGAACCCTGGGTCCCTTGTTCCCCCCTACACACAGAAAAATGTATACATGCGAAATGCTCGAGTAGAACAACTGGCTTTTACAGTCCACAGATTACTGGCACAGAGGAGCGCGACGAGTCGAGACTGGCCGATATGAGTCGAGACAAGCCGAGATGAGCTAAGACGAGGTGACTCGAGGAACCCGGAGAGCTCGGGGGGTCCGGGGAACTTGGGTTACCCTCCGGGACCCATCGGTCTCTTTTGGGACTCGAGGGACTTCTGCCCCCCTCCACTCTATCCCCATAAGCAATATGTGTGATGTCAATAATCAGAGCAGTCTTTCAGCCCATGATGAACCTGCCTTTTTATTCCTATTCACGATCCATAATTTTGTCATCTAAAATAATGCTAGTGTATTTGTGCGAGAGTTCCTGTTTGAGATTTTGAGTATAAGTGCTTTTTCAGTTTGTGCTCGCTCGCGCGTGCGCGGACCATATGTGACATCTGTGGTTGACCTGAACCGCTTAGCTATAAATCTTGAGATGCGTTGCGGTTGGAGTTCATTTGATCCGTGAAGCCGTTGACCTTGTACCAATTTCGACGAAACTATTTATGCGCACTAACCTGAATAAATGAATTTTACTGTAACTGAACTAAACCGCGTAGCTGCAAACATTGTGTTGCATTGCTGTCGGAGCTGATTTTGTCCGGGTAGCCGTAATCCTTGTTCCAGTCTCGACGATGCTATTAGTATTACTTTTATGACACAAAAAAAATCATTATCATGTACACTATTTGAATTAACGTGAACGAAAGTTTAATTGAATTCGTCGCAGCTCATCGCTAGTGGGTCGCCGGTTCTGATTTTATGCAATAATTTATACAGATACTAGGCTGAAATCTTCCTGCAAGGGGGTGGCCGACGGCAAGGAGCACGTAACACTCTCATACACTCACACTCGCATACCTTAGCCCTTATGCTCAAAAGGGTCCGGCCTGGAACCCCGCAAACCCCGGGTTATGAGTGCGGTTTGAGGTCAGTGTCGGCAGCAGGACCCGACAGTGTGACTGATTTACTCCTGCCGCGTCATGATGACCTGCTCCTCCCGCCCACGGCTTTCCCGTCTCTACCCGATATGTCTAGGGCGGGAAAGCGCATAATGGCCGTGTCAAAACTCAGCCGTTCACAATTATTCTCCACTCACGCCTATCCAGTGCACGCGCCTTCGCCACTTCCATACTCACGTCTCTCCTTCCCAACGCCTGCTTCACACCATACATCCACCCAAACTTCGGTCTCCCTCTAGGCCTACGTCCACTCTCCTCTGCTTTCAACACCATTTTCACATATCTCCTTTCATCCATCCTCACCATGTGTTCGAACAATCTCAGAACACGCGAATCAACTCTGTCCTCTAACTTCTTCACCAACCCCGTTGCGATTCGAACCACGTTGCTAGTGAACCGGTCTCTCAGCGACACTCCAGCCATGCTCCTCAAACATTTCATCTCGAAAACATTCCACCTTCTTTTCTCTTCTGCTCTCACACCCCAAGTCTCAGCTCTTTACAGCACAGTTGGAACAACGACTTTCTCATACAGCCCTCTCTTTGCTTCCATCCCCAACGCCCTGCAGCTCATTACGCTCTTCAGTGCACCCAACACTTTACACCCCTCCTTCACTCGCGCCTTCACTTCAGTTAGCACTAGTTCAGTTTTCTCCTCATGGGAGCCCAGATACTTAAAACACTGAACTTCCTCCAAGAGCTCTCCATTTAAGAGGACACCAATTCTGCTGGCACCGACAGTCCTCGAGCATCTCATCACTTTACTTTTACCCACGTTCACTCGAAGCTTCCTCCTCTCACACCATATACCAAACTCGTACACAAACCTACATAGCTTCTCCTCTGAATCCGCCACCAGCGCCGTATCATCCGCAAACAGTAACTGGCACAACTGCGAATTCCGCCCATTCGCTTCCAACAGCTTCAAGCCCCGACCCAACACACTCGCGTTCACCTCCCTAACCACTCCGTCCATATAGAGATTGAACTACCAGGGAGACATCACGCCGCATTGTCTCAGACCCACTTTCACTGTGAACCAATCACTCCCCTCGCTTCCCACTCTGACACATGCTTGGCTGCCATCATAGAAACTCTGCACCGCTTTCAACAGCTTACCGCCCATTCCATACAAACGCAACAAACCCCACAGCGCATCTTTGTCAATCCTGTCGTATACCTTTTACAACTCCATGAAGGCTCGGAACACATTCTTTCCCTTTGCAAGGTACTCCTCATAGACCTGTCTCACGGTAAGAATCTGATCGTCACACCCTCTACCACTCCTAAAGACACATTGTTCCTCTCCAATTGCGCAATCCGTACATTCTCTAAGCAGTACTCTAACACCCCCGCGCCCCGTAGCGGAGGCGTTAGAGTACTGCTACCATAACCCCTGCGTGCCGTAGGAGGCGAATAAAAAGTGAGCCCTGTAGCCGGGGCTTAGAATAGTGCTACCGCAACCCCTGCGTGTCGAAGGAGGCGACTAATGAGAGGCGGGGCGAGGAAGCTAGGAATCCCCTCCTCTGTAAATTTTTTCCCTAAAAGACGGCAAGACGAGCGGGGGCAGGAGAGGCTCGCGCCTCTAAGAACCCTATTGCTAGGGTCGCTGAATGTGCGTGGTTGCAGCAAAAATGTAGCAAAGAGGCGAGAGATTGGCGAGATGTTTGTGGGGAGGAAGTTAGATGTGTTGGCGCTGAGTGAGACTAAGCTGAAGGGTAAGGGCAAGTAGGAGTTTGGAGTGGTAAGTGGAAGGAAGTCAGGCGTGGATGAATGTAGGGCACGAGAAGGTGCGGTGTTGTTATTGAGTGATCGACTGGCTAGTAGCGTTACCGACTGAAAAGAGGTGTCCTAATGATTGATGTGGGTGAAAGTAAAGTTTGACTTAGAAATATGGGTATTTGTGAATGCGTGCGGACCTGGTAACGAGAGGAGGGAGGAGGAGAGGGAGTAATTTTGAACTGACCTGAGCGAGTGTATTGAGAGTTTTGGAAGTCAATTAAATGGGTTGTACTGAGCGACCTCAATGCGAGAGTGCGAGATGCAGTAGGGGATATTGTGATATGGAGGTACGACGTTCCTGGTAGGAATGACAGTGGAAAAAATCTCATTGGTTTATGCATAGAGCAGGAGCTGGTAGTCGGAAACAGCCTGTTCAAGAAGCGAGACATCCACAAGTACTCATGGGTATGGATGGCCCATGGTGAAGTGGTGGAGAGAGCGCTGATGGATTTTGTGCTGATTTCGAGGAGAGTGGTGGGGAGGATGTTGGATGTGCGAGTGTTGAGAGGAGAGGGTGGAGGAGTGTCTGATCAACTGCTGGTGAAAGGAAGATTAAGAGAGGAGCATAGGTGGAAGGGGAACTAAAGAGTGGAGGAGGAAAAGAGGTAGTGGAAGTGAGTGAGCTAAATGAGAGAAAAGCAAGATGTGGAGGAAGAATGAGAGACATTCAGAGATACCTTGATGAGATGCTCGAGAAATGTGTGTGGTGTGGGCGGGTGTAGGCGGAAAGGCTGCGAGTGGTGGAACTAGGAAGTCAAACTGGCGGTGGCGCAGAAGAGAAGAGCTTTTGAGGAGTGGCTGCAGGCGGAGTCGGTGTTGGCCTATGACTAGGAAAAGGAGAAGAGGAAGGAGGTAAATCGAGTGGTGAGGAGAACCGAAAGGGACGCTGATGCCAGCTGGGGCAGACGGTTGGCCAGAGTTTTGAGGAGAACAAAAAGGTGTTCTGAAAAGCTGGTAAGAGGGGGAGAAAGGGAGACCGGAAAGGAGGAGCCGGTGAAAGATGAAAACAGCCCGTTATTGACGGAAAGTAGTGTACATAAAAGGTGGGCCGAGTATTTTGATGTATTATTGAATGTAGAGGATGACAATGCGGCTGACATTGTTGCTATGGGTGGTGGTGCTCGGATGCCGTTTTTTGGAGAGAGACTTGTTGCGGACATTTCTAGGGAAGAGGTGCAGGAGACTGGTTGGAATAGCGATTGTTGAATGGTTGGTGAGGCTTCTGAACATTTGTTTTGTGACGGGCGTGGTACCGATTGAGTGGCGCAGTGCCTGCATTGTTCCGCTATATAAAGGCAAAGGAGATAACAATGAATGCTGCAACTCAAGAGTTATCAGTTTGTTGTGTGTAGTCGGTAAGTTGTTTGGGAGAGTGCTTATCAAAAGGTTTAGATAATGCAACAAATTATGAATTGCAATATCATAATCAATGATCATCAGATAACATATTCTGTGAGGTAAGAGTCAGGTATGCCTGACGTTGAGAAATCAATAATAAAGGAGGTTGGACAATCATGAATACATAGGGTGGGGAATTTGCGAATACATGGGGTTAAGACAATTTCGAATACATAGGGTTGGGGAAATCGCAAATATATTGGTTCAGGAAATCCTGAGAACATGGGATTGGGAAACTAACATATTGCGCTAACATGTTGTACAGATGGCACTAATTTTTTTTATGAATGTAGAAGATGTAATAGACGTCATAAATTATACATAAAGTATTTACATAACACTGAATATCTAAACTTCATGACCGCTAGAAAATGATGAAATAATTGATCATCAAAATAATTCAATACTGGAGAACAAAAGTGGGATGAATATGCTTCTGCTATAGAAGATAATGCACAGTTTAAGTTTAGGTGACAATGACTGTATCATCAAAAATGGTACGGTGACTGGTAGAAACAATTCAATGAATTATATTCACATCGAGTTTAACTGTCAAAGCTGAAAGCTGCCTATCGTTCCTCAAAAAGACTGAACTCGTATTTTAGTTGTACTAAATCGATCGAAACATAGAAGTCAAACCAAACGCAAGTCAACGCCTAGGGTAACTGGCAGGGACCAATGTGGTCAGTAGGAACATAGAAAACATATGTACGCACTAGCGTGCTCGCATATCACTCATGAAGTTATAAATGATTAAAAGCGGAGATCCGTTTCGTCTAAGCGTTTCACTTGTGCGCGCCAGCGTGCGTCTGAAACGACTTAAGTTTTCAAATTGTTCGAACTCAGACAACGTTGTTTTTCTCGCGCACAGAGGCGTGCGAGCCTACTGGAATCCTTGATCGTCGAGCCCTACGGGGGAGCCTATTATGACTCGCATTGAAGCTCCGGTGAAAATGAGGCTTGAATCAAATCAAATTAAGCAACCAGAATAAGATTAGAAAATTTGCATTCTCCGTTTCACTTGTTCACGTCTGACGCGATCTTGAACAGTTGCGTCTGTAAAGTCCAATACTCGCTGTTACCAACCGAATGGAACGGATAGAATGGAACGGATAGAGTGGAATTTTAACCGAATCACTTTGTTACCAAACCAAACAAACACGAGAAAAAAAGGAAATGAATTTGGTTTTCGAACATTAAATGTTTTGCTGACACGACAAAACTCTTGTTGACGCAACGTAACGTATTACTCAAGTAGCAGCGAAGTTGGTGTTTTGTCACTGCCTCAACAAATGAAAACTGGCCTTGCTGTTGGCCACAAAAAATGTTCAACAAAAAAATCACTCGATACAAATAATTTTGTAGTCTGAACAAACCATTTTCCTCCGTGATACAAGGGTTTATTATTTTTTCTCTGGCATTGATTGGTAGTGTCTTGTGGATTCATGATATGACTGAGATTTTTAGGCTACTCTCACTCGTTGAATTTTGATATCATTATCTGTCTTTACGTAGTCACTTGCATGTTTGGTGAGATTTATTTATATCTTACCTTTTGGAACATTTGCAACGGTCGGTTACAGTAGCATTCCAACTATTGCAATCTACTGCAATTCAGCTATTGCCGAGCCCTCTATCGGCCACCCACTGCAACTTTATACCAAACTTTGTGGGTGGTTGGAATTTGTAGGTTGATGGCCTCTTGGTTGTTTGCCTAATGCAGATGCTTATGATGGTTCACCTCATTAAATAACTCTTCATGCACGAAGGCTTAGTAGTATTTAAGGTCCTAATGTAGTTCACCCACTGAAAGGGCGCGCGAACTGTGCAAAATTATTTGTATAGTTTATTTATCCTTTCTGGTGTTATGATCGGCCTCCTCTGGCACAGATTTATAAACTTGGCGTACGGAACATTACCGCGAGAGGTGCGTAGTGTGTGTCCTAGAAACATTGTAGGCTTTAGGCCTGTTAACCCTTAGCTCAAATTTCATGGATGTCCCTTGCCTAGCATATATTTAATTCCCCTCCGATGTTTGTTTTAAAAAGGAACAGGTGGCCGCCTTGCAGATCGTGTAACGTAGGAGACAGTGACGAGTGAGAGCCATTTACGTGTCAGCGATAGGGGAATGGAGACTAGATCCCATAACACTGTTTAGCTCAGGGGTATCATATATGGTAAACAATAGATGGGAGGAGCCAACAAAATCCGTTAAAAGACTCAATTGTATATTTACCAATGAGGTCTGGG
>SDVV010029256.1:0-11841 GCA_016164225.1 Gammarus roeselii
CGTCTTGTTGCCGGCACTCGAACAGTGACACTCATCCCAGACGGTAACACAGTAAACGTCTTGTTGCCGGCACTCGAACAGTGACACTCATCCCAGACGGTAACACAGTAAACGTCTTGTTGCCGGCACTCGAACAGTGACACTCATCCCAGACGGTAACACAGTAAACGTCTTGTTGCCGGCACTCGAACAGTGACACTAATCCCAGACGGTAACACAGTAAACGTCTTGTTGCCGGCACTCGGACAGTGACACTCTTCACAGCCGGTAACACAGTAAACGCCTTGTTAACGGCACTCGACGTTCGACACTCATCATAGCTACTACAAAGTAAGTGTCATGTTGCTGGCACTAGGAGTGCGACACTCACCACAGCCAACACTGTAAGCGTCTTCTTACCGACACTGGGAATGCGAGACTCGTCGTAGCCATCAAGCAACTCAGATGTTCATGGACGGAGGAAGCTTTACAGCACGCATTGATTATAAACGCTGCGAAGAGGTTGTTATCGATGTAGTATCGTCATTTTACCCGAAACTCGCTCACACACCACAGAGTTGTTGAGGCAATGTTATGGGGTAGTTAGCTGTAGTAGTATTGATACGAATGAAGTAAAGAGGAGAGAGATTGGTGAGATGGTTGTGAGGAGGAAGTTTGATGTGTTGGCTCTGAGTGAGACGAAATTGAAAGGTAAGGGCGGGTGTGAGTTTGGTGTGGTAAGTGGATGAAAGTCTGGTGTGGAGGAAGGTTGGGCTAGAGAAGGTGTGGTCCTGATATCGAGTGATTGGTTGGCTCGTAGAGCTACTGAAAGGAAGGAGGTGTCCTCAAGACTGATGTGGGTGAAAGTTGAGTTAGGCGTAGAAAGATGGGCATTTGTGAGTGCTTACGGATCTGGCAGCCAGAGGAGTGAAGAGGAGAGGGAGCAATTTTGGACTGACCTGAGTGAGTGAATTGAGAGTTTTGGAGGTAATTTCAATGTAGTTGTACTGGGTGACCTTAATGCGAGAGTCGGAGATGTAGTGGTGGAGAATTTGAGAGGAAGGTATGGCATTCCGGGTAGAAATGACAGTGGAAAAAACCTGATAGGTCTGTGTATGGAGCAGGAGTTGGTGGTCGGGAACAGTTTGTTCAAGAAGCGAGATATCCACAAGTACTCATGGATAAGGATGGCCCGTGGTGCAGTGGTGAAGAGAGCACTGATGGATTTTGTGCTGATATCGAGGAGAGTGGTAGGTAGTTTGTCTGATGTGCGGGTGTTGAGGGGAGGGTGGAGGAGTGTCTGACCATCTGCTGGTGGAAGGTAGATTAAGAGTGGAGCAGAAATGGAAGGGCAACAAACGAGTGGGAGGAGGAATGAAAGTAGTGAAAGTGAGTGTACTGAATATGAATATGAAAAGTAGAGCAGAGGAGTTCTAGCTGGCGTTGAGGGAAGAATATAACAACGTGAGAGACTAGGACCTGAGAGATGTGGAGGAAGAACGGGAGACGTTAAGGGATGCGCGGCTGAGATGTGCGAAGAAAATGTGTGTTGCGCGCCGTGTGGGCGGGTGGCAGAAAAAAAGGTTGCGAGTGTTGGAACGAGGTCAAACTGGCGGTGACACGGAAAAGAGGAGCGTTTGAGGAGTGGTTGCAGGTAAAGTCGGTGGTGGCTTATGAAAGCTACAATGAGATGGGAAACGAGGTGAAGCGGGTGGTGAGGAGAGCCAAAAGGGACGATGATGCCAGGTGAGGCCGACGGTTGTCCCAGAATTTTGAGGAGAACAAAAAGATGTTCTGGACAGAGGTGAAGAGGGTGAGAAAGGGAGAGACCGGAAAAGAGGAAGTGGTGAAAGATGAAAACGGCCAGTTGTTGTTGAAAAGTGGTGATGTACGGAAGAGGTGGGCCGAGTATTTTGATCAGTTGTTGAATGTCGAGGATGACAGAGAGGCTGACATTGTTGCTGTGGGTGGTGGTGCTCGGACGCCAGTTTTTGGAGAAAGACTTGTAGCGGACTTTGCCAGAGAAGAAGTGCAGGAGGCGGTGAAGGTGATGAAAGCAGGAAAAGACCATGGTCTGGATAGTGATGCGACCGAGTGCCTGAAAAAGGGTGGAATAACGATTGTCGAATGATTGGTGAGGTGGTACCGATTGAGTGGTGCAGTGCCTGCATTGTTCCGCTATATAAGGGCATAGGAGATAAAAATGAATGCTGCAACTCGAGAGGTATCAGTCTGTTAAGTATGTTTGGTAAGTTGTACGGGATTGGAGACTGTACGGACTGCGTAATTTGAGAGGAACAGTGCGGCTTTAGGAGTGGTAGAGGGTGTGCCAATCAGATTTTTGCAGTGAGACAGGTCTGTGAGAAGTACCTTGCCAAAGGAAAGGATGTGTTCTGGTTCTCCATGGATCTGGAGAAGGCATACGACAGGATTGACAATGAAGTGCTGTGGAGGGGGTTGCGTTTGTATGGAGTGGGTGGACATCTGTTGAAAGCGGTGCAGAGTTTCTATGTTGGCAGCTCAGCATGTGTCAGAGTGGGAAGTGAGGTGAGTGATTGGTTCACAGTGAAAGTGGGACTGAGACAAGGCTGCGTGATGTCTCTCTGGCTATTCATCCACTATATGGATGGAGTGGTCAGGGAGGTGAACGCGAGTGTGCTGGGTCGTGGTTTGGAACTGTTGGATGCGAATGGGCGGAGTTGGCAGTTGAGCCAGTTGCTATTTGCTGATTATACGGCCCTGGTTGTGGATTCAGAGGAGAAGCTATGTAGGCTCGTGTCTAAGTTTGGTAGAGTGTGTGAGAGGAGGAAGCTTCGAGTGAACGTGGGTAAGAGTTAAGTAATGCAATGCTTGAGGACTATCGATGCGAGCAAAATTAGTGTCCCCTTAAATGGAGAGCTCTTGGAGGAAGTGTAGTGTTTTAAGTATCTGGGCTCCCATGTGGAGATAACTGAACTAGTGGAAACTGAAGTGAAGGCGCGAGTGAAGGAGTGGTGTAAAGTGTTGGGTGCACGGAAGAGTGCACCCAATAAGGATGGGTGCACTCTTCCGTGCACCCAGCAAAGAGAAGGCTGTATGAGGGTGCTGTTGCCCCAACTGTGCTCTCCGGAGCTGAGACTTGGGGGTGAGAGCTGAGGAGAGAAGGAGGTTGAATGTTTTCGAGATGAAATGTTTGAGGAGCGTGGCTGGAGTAACGCTGAGAGACCGGATCACCAACGACATGGTCCGAATCAGAACAGGAATGGTGAAGAAGTTGGAGGACAAAGTAGATTCGCGTGTTCTGAGATGGTTCGGGCACAAGGAGAGGATGGATGAAGTGAGATTGGTAAAAAGGGTGATGAATGCTGAGGCAAGTGGTTGCAGGCCTAGAGGTAGACCGAAGTTTGGGTGGATGGATGGTGTGAAGCAAGCGTTAGGAAGGAGAGACATGAATGTGGAGGTGGCGAGAGAGCGTGCAATGAACAAGCGTGAGCGGAGAATGGTTGTGAATGGTTGATTTTGATGCTGCTCTGATGTGCTTTCTCACCACTGGCATCCCGCTGTCGGGATGATCGTGGGTTCTGGGGGGGGGGGGGGCAGTTATTATGACGCGGCGGGGGTAAACCAGTAAAAACTGTCGGGCCCTGCTGCTGTCAACGGATCTTTGGACTGCACTCGTGACCCAGAGTGTATGTTGCGGGGTTACCGGCCGGACCCTCCAGCACAAAAGGGCTAAGTTGTGTGAGTGTGAGTGTATGAGGGTGTGAGGTGCGCCTTGCCGTCGGCCACCCTCCTTTCTGGGGGATGCGGCCTAGTGTCGGAATCTGTATCAGTATCTTCTTACCGTTTACGGAACCATCCTTGACTTTTTGACCTGAGGTAAGCCCATCAGAAAATTATTGTCGAATTGTAACTGTATTCGTCGTGTCATTAAAATAAGTTAGCACTAATTTAAAAACAGAACGTTTTGGATAACGATTTTTCGTTCACATACACTCATGCTCATTATGTTAAATATCAAAATAGTAAGGGCGTCGACAGAAACTTTCCCAGATTACGTAGTCTCAACAATTCCTCTTTAAATCCATAATGATGAGTTTATGATGTTGTGTGGCGAGGTATTGTTACCTAGACTAGACGATTTGTCCCTGCCGACGAACTCACATATAAGTAAATCAAAATATTGATCCGCTCAATGTTTTAATAACCAAATCTTGATAATTATCAGCCACACCGACATAATTGGTTAGTTGCCATCGAGCCTGGAGCATTTGCTTACCCTCATTTCCTCTACTAGAAGAGGACATGAACTCAAAAAATTGAAAAGCTCAACTCGGACTGTCAGGACCAGGCGTGGTCCCCAGGAAGAGATTCCCTTATAAGAAGGGGAAGGGGTCGAATCACTTCAACTGCCCGGGCAATTGTAAATTGATCTAAGAAGTCTAATACCAAATGCGTGTCGCTCTCATGCCGCATTTTACTACTAGATGGGGCTACGGGAAGTTTAATTGTGCTCCGCGTAGGCATACATCAGTGAACGCCGGTAACGAATTATTTAAATCAACTGCAATTGTGTTTCTCTTTTGCACTGCGAACGAGAATATAACACAACGTAGTAATAAAAATTCTCTTTCAATCATCGGAAATCAGAACATCAAACCTGTCAGTCAAGATTATATTAGGAGTGCAAGTGGAGGATGTAATTCTGTGTCCCACGTTATGATGTCCCCCTTAAGAGATCAGAAGGGGTTAACCCAGCTTTCCATTGTTTATACATTTGGACACGTCACGCCAGAGACGAAAAAATATAAAAGACTGAGAAGGTGTGTGTGTGTCCTATTTAATTAGACCTATTTATTTTGAGGATGTTCTGGTTATGAATGGACAAGTCATGACAACAGAGTCTAAGTATATGAAGAAATCCTGTTTTGATCATGAGGCCCAAGAGCTCAAGTAAACTCTCAAATAAAATGAACATAAGTGAGCCAAAATCAGATCTCAGCATATGTAACAATGATTATAGGGCTAACAGGGTGAGGCTTCAATTTTGTTTATGACAGGGATTTGGTGAGCCGACGCGGGCGCAGTTAACTTTCCTTCGCGTTAATTAACACCAGACTCGACAGCCTGCTCTGGAACTGCTGTCAATTTTGAAGGGACGGAGACCAACGGCAGAAACTTCTCCCAACTCTATTAGAGGGTCTGTGGCCTGCCTGATCCCGGTCTGCAGCCAGTAAGAATTATTTCTGGCCTGCTCTCTAATGGTCTGACTGGTGTCGGTCTACTACTGGTACCCGTCGTCCAAAGGCCTGTTCCTACGTGGTCTACCTGGTCCCGGTCTGATGTCGGTACCAATTATTTGCTGACCTGCCTTTCTATTTTTTTATCTGGTATTCGACTGCTGCCGGAACTAGCCATCGACATGCCTGCGCTTCTGTGGCCTGCATGCTCCAGGTATCAGTTGTCGTCATTCCTACATTTTTTTGCGCAGCTGGTCCCGGTCTGCTGACCTGCCCTTCTGTGGTCTGGCTGATCTCAGAAGACTTTCGGTACCAGTTATTGGCTGACCTGCTTTCTACGACCTGCCTGGTCATGGGCTAAGGATGGTCCCAGTGATCCGTTGACATGCTCTTCTGTGGTATTCCTGGTCCCAGTCGCTGCCGGTTCCAGTTATCGACTGACAGTCGTTTCTTGGAACTACCAGATCCCGGCCTGCTGCCTGTCGGTTGGTAAGCTATCAGAAGGGCACACGATACGCAGTTCACTACACAAAGAGCCTCGCAATCGTATAGTCAGGATCAGAATTGAACCCTCGTCCACGGGGAGTCTTAACAAAACCGGCAGTTTTTCCGATCGCTTCGTTCACTGATGGTTTCTTCCATTCAATAAACATAGAAAGGAGGCGGTGCGCTGCTTGAAATTGAAAAGGAGGTGGTGTGCTGTTTAATACTGAAAAGCAGGCGGTGTGCTGTTTAATACCGAAAAGGAGGTGGTGTGTTATTTAATATTGAAAACGAGGTGGTGTGCTGTTTAATACTGAAAAGGAGGTGATGTGCTGTTTAACACTGGTAAGCAGGCGGTGTGTTGTTCAATACTGAAAAGGAGGTGGTGTGTTATTTAATATTGAAAATTAGGTAGTGTGCTGTTTAATACTGAAAAGGAGGTGGTGTGCTGTTCACTACTGGAAAGCAAGCGGTATGCCGTTAAATACTGGAAAGCAGGCGGTGTGTTGTTTAATGCTGAAAAGGAGGTGGTGTGCTGTTCAATACTGGAAAGCTGGCGGTGTGCTGTTTGATACTGAAAAGGAGGTGGTGTGTTGTTCAACATTGAAAAGGAGGTGGTGTGCTGTTTAATACTGGAAAGCAGGCAGCGTGTGGTTCAATACTGGAAAGCAGGCGGTGTGTTGTTTAATACTGAGAAGGAGATGGTGCGCTGTTTAATACTGGAAAGCAGGCGGAGTGTTGCTTAATACTGAAAAGAAAGTGGTGTGTTGTTTAATATTGAAAAGGAGGTGGTGTGCTGTTTAAGGAAAGCAGGCGGTATGTTGTTTAATACTAAAAAGGAGGTGGTGTGCTGTTTAATACTGGAAAGCAGGCGGTGTGTTGTTTAATACTGAAAAGGAGGTGGTGTGCTGCTTAATACTGGGAAGCAGGCGTGATGTTGTTCAATACTAAAAAGGAGGTGGCGTGCTGTTTAATAGTGGAAAGCAGGCGGTGTGTTGTTTACTACTGAAAAGGAGGTGGTGTGCTGTTTAATACTGGAAAGCAGGCGGTGTGTTGTTTAATACTGAAAAGGAAATGGTTTGCTGTTTAATACTGGAAAGCAGCCGGTGTGCAATTTAATACTGGAAAGCAGGCGGTGTGTTGTTCAACGCTGAAAAGAAAGTGGTGTGCTGTTTAATACTGGAATGCAGGCGGTGTGCAATTTAATACTGGAAAGCAGGCGGTGTGTTGTTTAATACTGAAGAACCGGCAGTGTTGTTCAATACTGGGAAGCAGACGTTGTGCAGTTTAATACTCGGAATCAGGCGGTATGCTATCTATTGCTGGAAAAGAGGCAGTGGGCTGTTTTTGACATGGAAAAGAGGCGGTGTACTGCATATTCGACCGATATTAAAATATAGTGGACACACTCTTGTACTGCAAATTCAATTTTGGAATACTGCTAGAATGGACTCTTCAGCCCGTCATATGCCTACTTCTACTACTACTCGATATGAGCACTCGTGCTAGTTTTGTTTTTTTGCTCTACTCTAATCTAATCTACGTACTACGTGAATTTTGCTGTGTAATTTGGGACGAGTAGTTGTACTCTGAAGAGTCCCACCGAGTTGATAGCAGGTTTTAATGACTTAATTTGTTATTTATACGCCCCGCAGGAGCAGTTAGGTTGCTTTAACCAGGTTACGGTCCGCACGACATCGCGCCACGGTACGGTTGAGCAAAGGTACACAGAAAAGCAACACTGCAAACAGGGTAGACAAGATCTTTTATGTGGGGCGTGTGAAGCTTTTAACATTATGGACGCCTGTAATAATCCCTACTCTCGTCAAGGCAGATGATGAGAGTAGGGAAAAACCGCCGGAGATAGGATCAGACCAAGCGTCTGATCCTATATACGTTGGTTTTTGTATCTGCAAGCCAAGTTTCCATTAGACAGATGAGAGGACCGATCGCAGTGCCAGCTTTAACCTGGAAACCGGCGTTCTACCCCTGTTCGAAAGACATGTTGACCGAGCGAGCCCGTCGCGGCGAGCCCGTCGCTGCGAGCCCGTCGCGTTGACCCCGTCTCAGCTAGGCTGTCGTGGCTAGCCCGTCGCGGCAAGCCCGTCGCGGCGAGCTCGTGGCGGCTAGCCCGTTGCGGCTAGACCGTCGCGGCTAGCCCATTGCGGCTAGCCCGTCGCGGCTAGACCGTCGCGGCTAGACCGTCGCGGCTATCCCGTCGCGGCTAGCCCGTCGCGGCTAGACCGTCGCGCCTAGCCCGTTGCGCCTAGCCCGTCGCGACGAGACCGTCATGGCGAGTCCAGTCCCATACAGTGAAGCCTCCCGTAAAGTTAATTTTATCTTTGTAAGCGAAAACGACGAAGCCATTTTAGTGATTTTTTTTTTTGCTCCGACATTTACATTGTCCAACATCCACACTAGGGGAACATATCGTTTTAACACTGCTCACCTAGTCGTGGAGTAACATAGTTCAAAACAGTACGGCAATTTGCTCAAATAATTGTCAAATTCATGTTAAATCCGTCCATATTCGTGTTGTAGCAACACGTTCATAAAATCTACGGAATTTTCAACTATGATAATGTACCGTTGATGATTTTTGTAACCCTGTTCAATCCTGGTAGAAAGTCCACCACAAATTTAGACGATTTAGGACGAATTGCCTTTCTTTGCATCAGATTCCGGGCGGGTTTTTGAAGACTGCTGTTACTCGACTTGGTGTGTTGTTTTACCACGGTATTTTTTTCTCTGTGTACATGCAGCAAATAAACATGAAACAGCCTTTACGTTATTATTTACGTTTATAATGACTACTGTGCCAACAGCCACCATCTACACCGTATGTTGTTGGGTCCGACGCTTGACGTGAATCAAAAAGATAACGTTTTGTTTTTCCTTTCTTAACGATGAACAACGTTCAGAAGTCAATACAATTTTCCGGGTTTTTAGAAAATTATCACATGCAATTTTACAGCGTACTCAGAGGCAAAAACCTGGGTTTGCTGACGTCTAAGCGTAACAAAAAACTTTACAGGAAGAGTGCGCTTGAGTTTGATGTTTAAAGCGGCTGATCCTTGACTTGTCGGAGCTTAACGAGGAGAGGGCGCGTGAGTTAGATGCCCAAAGCGGCTGATCCTTGACTTGTCGGAGCTAAACGAGGAGAGGGCGCGTGAGTTAGATGTCCAAAGCGGCTGATCCTTGACTTGTCGGAGCTAAACGAGGAGAGGGCGCGTGAGTTAGATGCCCAAAGCGGCTGATCCTTGGCTTGTCGGAGTTTAACGAGGAGAGTGCGCGTGAGTTAGACGCCCAAAGCGACTAATCCTTGGCTTGTCGGAGCTTAACGAGGAGAGTTCGCGTGAGTTAGACGCCCAAAGCGGTTGAGCCAAAGCTTGTCAGAGCTTAACGAGGAGAACGCGCGTGAGTTAAACGCCCAAAGCGGCTGATCCTTGGCTTGTCAGAGCTTAGTGATGAGAGTGCGCGTGAGTTAGACGCCCAAACCGGCTGATCCTAGTCTTGTCGAAAGCTTAACGAGAAGAGTGCAAGTAAGTTAGACGCCCAAAGCGACTGATCCTTGGCTTGTCGGAGCTCTACGAGAAGAGTGCGCGGTAGTTGGACGCCCAAAAAAGCTGAACCTAAGTTTGTCGGAATTTTGCACCGCGATGTCATCTTAACACAGAACGATTGTTGTGAACACCATTACGATCGAAAGGCGATAGTAAACAACGCCACTCACCCGCCGCTTTGATTGGATGATGTAGAGCTGTCGCTCCGAGAGCTCTCCAATGTGCTGGCTGCCCCACAGCTCCTTGCTGATGAGTGAATAACAGCTGAACATCATCAGCATTGGGAGCAGGTAGGTAGTAATGAAGAACACGACGTTGTAACTGCCAGGAAAAGTAAAGAAACCATCAGCGTTGGAAGCAGGTAGGTTGTTATGAACAACACGACGTTGTAACTGCCAGAAAAAGGAAAGCAACCATCAGCATTGGAAGCAGGTACGTGGTGATGCAGAACACGACGCTGCTGCTGTCGGGAAAGATAGGAAACCCTCAACATTAGCAACAGGTAAATAATGATATAAAACACGACGTTGTAACTGCCGGGAGAGGAAGGTAACCTTCAGCATGAGAAGCAGGTATATGGCGATATAGAACACAAAATTGTAGCTGTCTTGACAGGAATGTAACCATCAGTTTCGGAAGCAGGTAGGTGGTGGTGAAGAAAACGCTGTAGTAACTGGCGAGGAAGCAAGGTAACCTTCAGCATTGGAAGCAGGATTGTGGCTATGAAAACGGTTATAATGATGTTAATGAAGGGGCATTCATTAGTTTTTATGCACCCGTTGTAATGATGGGGTATTATGACCAATAAGAGGATTCAAAACAATCAGTTACGACAATTTATCCAATAAGAGGATTCTGCACAGTCAGCTGCGACAATTGATCATTCAGATTCTGACGCAATGAATCTAGGATTTTTTTAACATTGGTGAATCAATCCTGTCATCTAACTTTAATAAAAGAAGGCTAATGTGATAGCAGCGGCAATGAACAGCATATATCCACAAAAAACTATCTTGAATTAGAAGTCAAACCCAATGAATTGATTTCAAATTGGGAAGAACCCATCAACTGCAAAAGAATACTTATTTTGATACAAAGCAATTAGCAAAATACATTTAAACAATTCCGTATTCCGTTGTCCCTTTCCATCGAAATAATGATGGGCAAAATACTCTGAACTATAGTTAGTTACTCCATTTGCTGACATCTGATTTGGTGTCTTAGCTGACAGCCTCACATGTGTTCCTGCTGACTGTCCGTGGTGGTGCCGTCCGGCCACTGCAGCAGGCAACCGCGTCGAATGGCGGAGTCACGATACCTGCAGCAACAGAGACGATAGGCAAGGACAGAGAGGATACGCTGGGTTGTTATGGACCTCGCTGCATAAAGTGTCTAATTTTGAGTCAAAGAAAGGGCTGTCAATATTTATTCTTATGTGGGTTTGTTGATGATAGTGAACAGAATACTAGTTTCGAGGTTAGTCATCAGTTGGGATCTCGTCACTCTTTGGAACTATCTTCAGCGGAATCATGTTTGTCAGGATAAGAAGCTTGTTACGTGTGTTGTGGCTTGTCGCATCAAAGGCTTGGAAGCCCACATAATGCCAGTATTCCTTCGTACTAGTGCTAATTTTTGAAACGAAAATAATTTATAATGATTGATTTTTTTTTAACTTGACCACGAGCAGAAGAATATATATAGAACGAGAACTAATTTATTAGTCACGTATACTATACATAAATACACGTAAGTATATACGTCACACAGCAGTTCATGACGTGTAAGATTTTCTTGAGCAATTACTGTAAATATCTGTCAGCGCAGTTGCGCAGTGCTCTCTCTGGTCGGCAGTGCCATGTTGGCTACCGAGCGTACGAGCGGATGCTTTTCGTCCAGTTTAGACCGCCATGATGCTGTAACAGAACAAGACCCTAGCATCAGAGCGTGCTAGCAGATGCTTTTCGTCCAGCTTAGACCGCCATGATGCTGTAACGGAACAAGACCTTAACATCAGAGCGTGCTAGCGGATGCTTTTCGTCCAGCTTAGACCGCCATGATGCTGTAACAGAACAAGACCCTAGCAGCAGAGCGTGCTAGCGGATGCTTTTCGTCCAGCTTAGACCGCCATGATGCTGTAACAGAACAAGACCCTAGCAACAAAGCGTGCTGGTGGATGTTATTCGTCCAGTTTAGACCGCCATGATGCTGTAATAGAACATGACCCTAGCAGCAGAGCGGGCTGGCGGATGCTCTTCGTCCAGTTAAGACCGCCATGATGCTGTAACAGAACAAGACCCTAGCATCAGAGCGTGCTAGCGGATGCTTTTCGTCCAGTTTAGACCGCCATGATGCTGTAACAGAACAAGACCCTAGCATCAGAGCGTGCTAGCGGATGCTTTTCGTCCAGTTTAGACCGCCATGATGCTGTAACAGAACAAGACCCTAGCATCAGAGCGTGCTAGCGGATGCTTTTGTCCAGTTTAGACCGCCATGATGCTGTAATAGAACAAGATCCTAGCAGCAGAGCGTGCTGGCGGATGCTTTTCGTCCAGTTTAGACCGCCATGATGCTGAAACAGAACAAGACCCTAGCAGCAG
>SDVV010029257.1:0-11841 GCA_016164225.1 Gammarus roeselii
AACGCAACTGTATTATGTAGTGTAACGAACGATTGTGCGATTGTAACGACTGGGAGAGCTATGAAGGATTGTAATGAGAGGGAAAACTAATTCAATTCTGATTGGGAATGTAATAAGCAACTGCATCTACATGAACAAAGTTTTGGTAGTTTACATCCATTAGGGGATAATTCTGAACAATTCAAATATATCTAAAGAAGAGTGTAGCCAAATAAGAAGAATTTCAAATGCTCGACAATCCTAAAATGTTTGAATACGATGTTTACCGAATAGGCATGTAATCTGCTGGCTACCATTACGAAAGATTTTAACCCGTTCAGGAGTAGCATGGATGGATGATAGTTTGCTAAGTTGTTGATTTAGTTTGCAGAGTTGTTCGTTTCTGTTTGTTGGGTTGGATATAAATGCCGTGCCAAGGAGGTTAGAACCTCTTTGTGCCGTGCATGGGGTTGCCAGCCAGCTTATCACGTAGTATTTCCTTGGCGGCCGCAGAGGGAGTTTTTTTGCTGCTCTGACATCCACACCATTCAATTGATAATGGGAGACTATTCCTACATAGTGCAATCACCATCTCTACCACCAGTTATTTGCTATTTCTTAACTGGTGTGGGAAGAGCTGCTGCACCCGTAGAACAAATATTTAGGTACCGTGGGTCCACACCAAGATCGACCCACGCCTACATTATCCAAACATTCTGAAAAAAAATTGTGATATCTATATCTTAAAGAGCCAGCAATTCATTTTACAGCGGTGAACAAGGTAAGGAGGCAAACCGCGCACACGGGTGGATTTGGATTTTGGAGTGTTAATATTTAAATCGAAAACTTTATTCATGAACACGCTAATCAGCACCGACAAAATAAAACTTGATTCGCGAGTACTGGCGGTGGAAATATGCAAATACACTACAGGAAGAAGTGAAACAGGAGGTGAAGTTGTACAGCAATTTATTTTAAATTGTTGTCCGAGTCCTCCTCGCAATAATATCTCTAAGACATCCTCGTTATTATTATACAAGTGTCCGTGATTCGACGCAGCTTTTATTGCATTTGGCGGCTAAAGCTTTGTGACTATCTGGAACAGAATGTCAGAAAGTGTAAAAATTTAAGTCTATATTGTGACTGCCCCCTCGACTAACTTCAACCATACCTCAATTATTATTATTTTCGTACACCGTTAATGTTACTGCATCTTTTCAACAAGTTTCCCGGATGTTAAATTTGCACAGCTAATATCATATCAAATAAATTTTGTCTCTTTCTCTATCGCAAGTACAAGGATTGGGGGAATAGAAATTGAAGATAAGGTGCGAATGCCGAACTACCGGCAAAAATAAAATACTAAGTATTAGTAGCAGTAGTAGGAGGAAGAGACCTGGGACGGGTTGAAGAGTGCATTCTAGCAGTATTCCTAAATTGAATTTGCTGTACAACTAGACCAGTCTAGATGAGGTGCCCATCGTTCATTTATAAGCGTCGGAAACTGAAGGCTCCAACGGAGGCTCTTGAACTTTATCGACGTACACCAAACTTCAAATTTTCTTAGTGAGGGGGTGGATTTATCTCCCAGTGTTTGTCGAGGCGGTTTTTGAAGATGTTTACGTTGTTACTGTTAACCACACTGTGTGGTAAACGGTTCCAAAATGTTGGTATCTTGATTGATCTTGATGTCTTATTCCTCAAATCAGGAATCATTTTTTTTGCTCGGTGCTGAACACGTTCCATTTTGTTAATATCACCTCTTAGGTGAGAATACCAAAATTGTACTGCAAATTCCATTTGAGGCCTGACGAATGAAGTATATTATGGAAGCACAATGTCCCTGGACTTGTGGTGGAAGTATCTGGATATAAAGCCAAGGACTCTGTTGCCTTCCTTGTAGCTAACTTCCTCTTTTTTTTCCACTTGAGATCTATGGTGATTAATATTCCAAGGTTACGTTGATGGCCAACTTCGGTCATGTGCTGATCTGCCATTACGTAAGCAGAATTTCAATTTTGTGATCCGATGTGCATACCAGTGCAGTTTTCAAAAATTAAGTTCATTCGCCCCTTATCAGACTAGTCCACTAGTTTATCAAGATCCCTTTGTATAGTTATGCGATATTGCTCACACTCCGCTTTATGGCAGTGTATAGTGTCATTGGCAAATTTTGATAACTTGCAGACGTTGTCAATGTCGAGGTCATTTATACAGATTATAAAGAGAAGGGACCCAAGAACACTGCCCTGGGTTACTCCTGATGTTACCGTAGCCCACTCATTTTTCCTTGTGCGACACAGAATCGTTGCTTGCGACACTTTAAAAAAAATCGGAGGCACCTGGTCACCTTCCCAGTAATGCCATGGGCCTACACTTTTCTAAATAGGCGTTCATGGGGGACCTTATCAAATGCATCTTGAGAGTGAAGATAAATAAGGTCGACAGCTTTGGTTTCATCGTACATCTCGGTGACCTTATTTAAAAAGTCTAGGAGATTGGACAGGCAGTTAAGTTCGCTTCTGAAACCGTGTCGGGTTCCTTGATGAGGTGGTTTCTCTCGAAGTGCCACATTATACTTGTTTTTATCAATATTTCCAAGGTTTCACCAACCACAGATGTGTGACTGATTGATCATCAGTTTCCTGGCTATTTCGTGTTTGGTGTTTTCCTATCTTCTGGAATAATATCAGTAGTCACAGACCTGTTAAACAGCTCTGTCTGTAGACCACACGTGATTTCGGAGAAATTTTCGTAACATACTCGGATGCAGGTCATCTGGTCCGGTGGATTTGTAAATATTTAGTTTGCTAAGTTGTTAATTTAGTTTGCTGAGTTGTTCGTTTCTGTTTGTTGAGTTGTTCATTTAGTTTGCTGAGTTGATAACAAACAAGGTTTCTAACTCTCCGCTTCACGTTTACTCGCGGTGTTCTTCCGTTAATGAAACAGAGAGAAGGTGGGACGCCAAATTAACTTGCTTATTATCTGCGGCTAAGCAACGTGAATACGACACATTCATTACAGTCTATCAATATGCGTGCTTAGTAAAATTTCAAAATGGAATAGTTTTTTTCAATATTATCATAGCCTTCATATGTAAAGCAATTTGTTTATGAATTATTAAGTATACGTGATACACATAAGCTAGATGTACATTGAACTTCCACATGATAGATAATCAGTAGGTGAGTTTCAACAGTGCGTACAATTTATACTAATTCATCTAATTGTAATTTATGATCGTTATGTTTGAATACAAATATATTCATTGATATCATCATTCATGTACGTCTGTATTTAAAGTTAATGCTTCCCTGGCTTGTGTTGACATAGGTTAACGGGATGTGAGCCGAAATTTTAATGTAATTTTAATATAAAAAGATCCCTACCGTATAGATAACAACATTAATTTGGCCGACGTGGGTTGAAAAACGTCACTTCAATATCAACCATTTCCCAAATCATATTTTTAGGGGTGCCCTACTTTCCAGTTGATATCTATCATGCCTTTTAATCAATGCTTGTGACGGTCATTCATTGATTAAGTAACACCGTCGTAAATGCGTAAGTCCAAAGTCTATTCCAGATTTCTTCGTTTTCTTTAATACAAAATATGTCATATTGGAGGTACTATTCTTAAAGATTGAAGATATATAACGTTCGTTTAACCGCCACGAATACTCTTAACTTATGCAGTTACTTATTGGTACAACTGCACAACACAAACAATGATCATTGGGTAACAACAAAAAGGTTGTGTTAATTCCTTGCGCTAGTAGGAATAACACTGATCCCAATTTCATGTGGTTGTTGCCTGTAAAGAAAAAATGACCGATGTTATGAGGTCATAGAAAATTGTTATGTTTTGGTGGCAATATCACGACTCTAATAAATACACACGCTATTCGTCAGCATGTGACTCGAAATATAACGTAGCAGTGAGTGCTACTTATTATAAGCTATATATTATCTTCTTCATCCGATCGGCAACGTTGATTTATTTGTCTCGAAATATTATTGTCTCTCTGACCTTCGTATTAAAATAGCTTCCGAAACACCATTAATGGCTGCTGAGAAAGAAATTAGTGATTTTTTCTTTATAACGATCTTTTATGTAACATCTAACACTGGTGAATGTCGTGGATATTTGTTTCGTTGCCAACAACATAACTAAATACTGGTCATTTTTTGTTTATGGTTGCTTGGTAACATTTTGTGCTTCTGGCGTATCAGGAATACTGAGACACGAGTTACCAATGCATTCACTGCAATCATTCACCGATTCGTTGCTGCTCTCTTTCTCACACTGCGCGCATTTCACGCATTTTTGATTCTCTGAGTTGACTTTTTTTCATGCAAAAGGTCATGGCAATAATATTAGCCCTGTATCGTTTAACTGCGTGTAATAATCGCCCTGTACTGTTTCAATTTCTTTATAATACTGCCATCGTATTGTTGTAATTATTTATAATATATGCGGTGTAATGCGTTGTCAATTTGTTATAAAATTGGCAGTATATCGCTTTAAGATGTGCATCAAATTATAACAAAATTCAAAGTACAGGTCCCCGACACTTATAAAAATAAATATTAAAATGAGGCATTTCCCTAATCGTTTTCTCAGAGCGACTGGCTTGCCGCTCGTAGATATGTTCTGCATTTTTGCCTCAAATAACTTACTTAGCCAAAATCAATTTGGCGTTCAGGCTTTCACGAATTCAAATCATGCTCTAATAAAAAAAAGTTGAGACGTTTATGGACCTAAGCAAAGCCTTCGATTGCGTGATTTGTGAGATTTTCGCCGCGAAATTACAGCTTTGTGGTGTTAGTTGCATTGATTAGAGCTGGATAAATAGTTATTTTCTCGATAGAAGTCACCGAGTGAGTCGGAATAAACAACCATCACCTGTCAGCACGCTCAATGTAGCAGTACATTAAGGGTCGATCCTTTGGCCTTTGTTCTTTCTTATGTATATTTATGACATCGTAAACACTACTTTGTACTTTTTACATATAATACAACAGTTTATTCGATCTGAAAAAAATCAATAAAAATATTAATAATATGAATAAACAATTGGTTTACTTTCCAGACAGGTCCCCATCCAACACGCTGGCACTAAATGTCACCACGACGCAGGTCATGATATTTTCCAGTTGGAAAATACCCATTCCTAACAGACATGTCATCAGACTTGACCTCACGTTGCCTCTCTTATGTCAATGGAATATTCTCCCCTATTTCACATCATTAACTTTTCCGCTGCTAAGTATGTCTACAAAGCTTTGAATCATTCAAGTTACATTGATAAGGATTTTTTCATTTGAAATACGTCTGTGTATGATCCACCTGACAATGCGAATTTGCAAATTCCTGGTAACTCGTTTCCACAGTCCCAACTATTTTCCGAATACAGAGCTGCTAAAACTTGGAAGATGATTGCCATGGATATAAGGATGGGTAGAATTATAGCTACTTTCAAACTTATACTAAAATTATACCTGGTTAAACTAGTACGTGCAGAAGATCTTGATATTTTTGTATGATTTACTTCCGCTATGCAATTTATCGCGTCAACTGTTTGTGATTCATGTTTTCTGTTATAGATACATTCATTCTATTTTTTTCCCGTTGCATATGCATGCTCCAATTTATCATCATCTGGTTCGTGTAGAAATCCGTTCATTTATTACACCCATCTATTATGACTCATTGAAATGTTTTTTTATGTATGAATATGTAACATGTCATGCTGACTATGCAGTTAGTTTCAACATCATGTGCCAAACAATGTGTGAGTAATGTCATAGAAAACCTCATGACGGACATTTTCTACTCTCATTTATTTTGTGAATTTCAGTTGAAACAGTCAATAAATTGTCATGATAAAGTAAATGTCGGTGACCAAACTTACTTTGCTTATTCTTCTTGAAATCAATAGTTCAATGTATCGCTTTAATCTGTCTCGACATATTGAAAAGTGGAGAATAGAGAATGCCATTCAACAATGTCCATCGGTTGGTAGGATTTAGAACTGAGATAATATTACATTCATAAAAAATGTCAAATGTTGCCTTCAGAACAGCGCACGCTGACGAAGACTTGATACGCATCATCCGTGATATTTCTGTAATTTTGTCAAATTTATTGTAATTCTACCTAAATAAACTTTAAATCCTTAAATCCTTGACATAGGAAAGGGATGTATAATTGAAACAAATCATATTTTTACCGTTTCCATGTGTATATTCAAAGTTGGAAACACATGCGAACAATTGAGAGTAACACATGTTTCGGAAAAATGTACTACAAAAATCTTGGCCGACTGTAGCGTTAAAATGACTTTAATGGAATACCATTTTTGTTGAACAATAACAGCTTACAAGCGCCATCCGCTAACCCTAATCATTAACCGACTGTAGCGTTAATATGACTTAAATGGAATACCATTTTTGTTGACCAACAAGAGCTTTCAAGCGCCATCCGCTAACCCTAATCATTAACCGACTGTAGCGTTAATATGACTTTAATGACATACCATTTTTGTTGAACAATAACAGCTTACAAGCGCTATCCGCTAACCCTAATCATTAATCATATCATGAACAATAACTTGGCGGATGACTTTGCTTTGTGTGGAAATGTCAATACAGATAAAATGAATTATAATAACGATGATAATGATTCAAAACACTGAAATAAAGGGTGACAAAGAAAAAATAGGTCGACAGCAAGCATTTATAACTCGTAAACAAAACGGCGTAAAGAGGTGATGCCAAAATCACATGAAAGTAGATATCCCGAAGAACAATTTCGTATTAGATGCCTCGACGTTACTCTAAATTACACTCGGTATAAGTATTAAAAAAAACTGAATTTCCCAGATGGACCATCTTGCAAGTGAGCAGCGTAATTTCTTTATTGAACAGAGCTACTGAAGTAATTCACCATCAACAAAATTAATAGAACATTTGTCCAGATGAACAAATCAGATACACAAATTACGACTGTCAGTGCTTCGGTCGGCAAATGGAGAGCAAATGACAGAATATTGAACCTAACTTAGGGTCTTTTAAGTCGTTTAAAACATCCAAAATCGTAAGAAAACATCGTAAGTTTCGGAGCATACGGAAGCTGGCTACTGAGGTAAGGATCAGCCTTACCTCAGATAATGAAATCAGATTTTAGTTTTGCCAACATATTAATGAATTTTCCGAAGAAAGGAAATTAAATGCAAACCCCTTATTTTAGTTGTCAGCGATGAGTCACATTTATTTCAAAGGCTTTAGTAATAAGCAGAAGTTTCGTAAACGGAACTCTTAAAATTCGGAAAAGGAGTTTTAAAAAGATGTTCCAACAAGATGGTGCGACTTCATACACATCTCCTTGGCTGAGAAACCATTTAGGAAACAACATCCTTTCACAACGATCTGGCTTCCCGTGGCCAGCAAGGTCCCCTGACCTTTCTCATCTGGATTGTTTTCTCTGGAAAAAGGTCAAACAGAGTGCATTCAAATCAAAACCTGACACTCTCACAGCCGTTTTGCAATGTATCCGATAATTAGTATTTTCCATTCACGAAGAGGTTCTCAAAAATTCTCAAACTGGTTAGCCGCCTAATTCAACAGCAGAGTTGCTTTGTATAAGCCATAATATACTTCACAACATGACCTTTCACTGTTTTTTTCACCTTTCTACGTCAATTCGTAGAAGTTCTAAGCTTTATCTTTTGACCAGTTTTTTCTGTGCCACTCTGTACAATAAACATCCTCGCATTATTACCATTGTTTTCAAACCTAAATAGAATAACCAAAAGATACTGTCATCCTAAAAAAAAAAATTATTATGGGATATCATTGAATATTAAGAAGTTGAATGTAGATTAATAAATGATATAACATTGGAAATCTGTTTGACAAGTTAAATCAAAACGTACCTAAAGCAATAAATGGAAATGAATGTGATCTTGCTATGATAAAATTAAATGATACAGTTGATGAATGCTGTTAGTCTTGTTGTCCCTAAAAAAAATAAAAATGACTTACCTAAAGACTTAACTAAACCGTAGATTCCTGCTGATGTTGATTTAAAAAAAAAATGAAATAATTATTTTGCTTTGTACTCATAAGTCGTGATGAGTGAATGTACGTGTAGTCAAACTAAAAGATATGTTACCGGCCTCATTCTATCTTATACTTGAATTAGATATAACACTAAATTAAATGAAGAAAACATGGAAGGTGGTCCATGACAAACTTAGACCACTTGACAATAAATTTAACCAAATTATAAATAACGCAAATATCGAATATTCAGAATGTCTTGATAAAACAAATTTAACCAATGATTGCTGAATGAGGTGGTGAAAAATATTGTTGATATTATTATCTTTACCCAGCAACAATTCTGGCAATTCGTTATATATTCCAACGTTTCCTGTTAGAAGCGGTAACTCAATAAGTATTTCTCCAAAAATAAATCAGGCAATATTAGTTCTTGTTTCATCAGTATCAAAAGTAAAAGAACTCGTAGGTTCCTTCACTCCCAGATTCAACTGTCAACCAGTCCTCAATACAAGTAAATTCAGAACTCATTTCAAATGGTTACTTTGACACCCACTTAAACAGGCGGCGATAAAACCAGTACTTGATATGATCAACCCATTTCTGTTCTTCCCTCATTCCTTAAAAACTTTGAAAAACTTGTTCAGTAACATCTATTCCGTCACTTCAATGCAAACAGTATCCTTCATGAGAACTAGTATGGCTCCAATCCAATAGAAATACAAGTACAAGTATAATATATCACTTACAGTTCCTATACAGCAACGTCATCCTTACTTCTCGACTCATCCTTACTTCTCAACTTTCGTAAGCCCTCTGACTGTGTAGACCATTTGATCATTTCATATAATCTAAGATTGAATGGAATACAAGGAATCGCCATTGTTTGGTTGATTTCCTCCCTGCCCTACCACAAATAATATGTAACTGTGAACGGAATTCAATCTACCGTGCTTATTCAGTGTGTTTTGGGGGATAGCCATCACTTTATTTAATTTTCAGTGATGATTTAGTTAACACGTCAACCTTTATCCAATATGCATCGTTTGCTGATGATAGTGTCTATCTACTTGCATTCATTCAAACACAATACACGAATTCGATGCGACAGTTAGCAGGGGACTTGAACATATAAATTAGGAACCTGTTGCAAACTGAATCGGTAACAATGGCAGAAACACGAATGATATACTCTTCTGTTTTAGGCGTTGAATCAATTTACCATTATTGAACATTGGAAATGATAGAATTCACGAGATTAACATCACTAAGTCTCTCGATACTTATTTCGATATCATTCTCAAATAACATCGACAATATATAATCTAAGACATCATAATCTGCAGGCATCATATATAAATAAAATTTAATCCTCCCGTGAATCTGTCCTCAAAACCCTCTATTTTATGTTGTTCCAGCCAATCATAAAATCTAACGCCCTCCTAAAATATTTTTTCCGTTTATGCAATTAGTGATAATTCAGCCATTCAATGCGAGGTACCATGGTGGCTTAGCCCAAGATATTTATCGAGCTTGTTTAAAGTATTTGGAATTACCGACTGTCGCCGCCAGAGAGCTCTTATGATGAAGGTGCGTTATAAGATATTGATCGTAGGATCTGGGTAGCAGTGGGTAGAAACCTCTGTTCTGAATAATTTTAAATAAAGTATGCGAATCAGACATTCAATTTAAAACGTACAATAAATGAAGCCTACTGTGTGTACCTAACAATTTTTTTAGCACTAATAGTATTCGTACAATTCCAACACATGCGAGGTAACAAAATATCTGTATTGCCTGATGCCACAAGCTGAACAACTTTTACTGTATACTCATTGCACGACGAAACATTAATGAGAGAATTTCCTGGCGAGGTATTGTCAAGCCAGAGCGGCTTGATCCAATTGTAGTGAGCTCCGTCAAATTTGCTCCACTCGTGTCTTTGACGATAAAAACCTCCCGGAGAGACCAATTTTTTCGTGAGTTCCGAAGCAAGAAAAGGTTCTGCTATTTATGCTAATTAATCTGAGGTTGGATCGAGAAAATTGAGACCGAACAAACGTAAAAGGCTTGTAAACATCGTATCTTTTTCTGTGAATAAAAACAGGTTCCATGCTAGAGTGAAAAAATTTTTATTGTCTACGAAAAAAGAAAAATCAATTATGAAATGCTACTTTGATGACGGCTTTGTGTTTCAGAGCATAGAAAGATCAGGAGATCCGGGTATGAAGATATTTTTTTTACAACATTGATTCACTCAAAACGTAGACGAACAGGGTTTGGAGATGGAATTTTTAATTTCAAAGCACACATATCGAGCAGATGGGAGCATATTGTGACTTCTAGACATAGTTTCTAGATCAATAATTCTTGTAATAAAATTGTGATGTATTATCTCAATTTTTTTCTGTCGACGCGTTCAAGATACAACTATATTTATTACCTCTCTCAAGGAATGAGTAATATGGGGGAATAAACCCCGCAACCAAACTAATTTGCAAATATATATAAATGTACACATAATACAGAATGCCTCTCAAAAACAAGAGGAAGAATTATTAATGTTTTCGGAAGTTACTTACTAATTTCAACGTTTTATGCCTCTGTAAACCACCAAGTAGTTCGTTGATTACTGAAATGAGGGTGGCTTTCAAGTCAATTATCATACAAATAAACTGTCGTATTCCAACTCTCCAAAGTTAAAATAAATTCAGGACGGCATGTCCTGATCACTCAATAACTTACTATTTATGAAATCGAGCACACATCAAAGTATGACCAAAGAAATCACAAATTGCTTACAGAACTGTATTCCGTCCAAGGAAGGTGGTTGAGGTTGCAATTTCCTTGCTGAAATTCTCAGGAATTGATCACCACAAATAAATGATGTAATAGATTAGATTAGATTAGTACAGATTAGATAAAGGAGACATAACGAGCACGAGTGGTCATGTCGAGTTGTTCCTTGAAAGAAGTGAAAGAAGAGTGGGGTATAGTCAACGAGGCTTTAGAAATTCACGCACTCATACAAAAAAGGAAGGTGGTAAATGCAGAAAGGAGGAGGACCACCACTACTGTCGCCACTACATACTACCACCACCCTAATACTACCCGGGGCATTTCAGCCCCGGAGGAGGAACGGTCGAGAGTGAGGTTGACCTACTCAGGAACGGGGAGAACAAGATGTTAAGAGGAGAATGCAGGTTTCAGGCGGTCGCATCTTGGACGGTCGAGCAGAAACAGACACGCCCATACGCTCATAGGACTCATATAACTGTTCCTCGAGCGCATGCCTGTCGGCTTGCCCCAAAGGTTGGGTCAGACGGACTCCAACTAGGTATTGAATCTACTTCAAAGAAGCATATGGGTATTCAAATTTTGATAGGTATTTGCACATTTAGTAGGAGCACCACACCCAGTTTCCTGGGTAGTGGTACTTCCCATGGGCTGAGAGATTAAGTCGTCTGTACGCGAACTGCCCTTGTCTGATCTAGAGTTTCGGTCGGAATTTTCAATAGTGCTGTGGAATTTTGATTGGCGCAAATGTAGGGGAGCTACATGCCCAGTTACCTGAGAGTGGTTTTCCTTAGTGTTCAGTAGAGTAAGTCTCTGTTAACATGTGATTGGTTCTACAAGAGCATTTCAAGTTTCATGCAAGATGTCAAAAGGACATCTCCTAGAGAAGGAGTTGCTTGCGGCAACTCCTGAGTTTGATCAAACAAAACGAATATTTTTACATTTTGGTAATTAGTTATAGCGGAGTTTAGTCGTAAAGAAGGCATGAGTTTCATATTGAAA
>SDVV010029258.1:0-11841 GCA_016164225.1 Gammarus roeselii
CTGATCAGAGAGGGGCGTTGGCTCCGCTGATTAGACAGGCGCGACGGCTCCGCTGATCAGAGAGAGGCGTTGGCTCCGCTGATCAGAGAGGGGCGTTGGCTCCGCTGATCAGACAGGGGCGTTGGCTCCGCTGATCAGACAGGGGCGTTGGCTCCGCTGATCAGACAGGGGCGTTGGCTCCGCTGATCAGACAGGGGCGTTGGCTCCGCTGATCAGACAGGGGCGTTGGCTCCGCTGATCAGACAGGGGCGACGGCTCACCTGATCAGATGCCTGCTGCTCAAGCAGAGGACCTAATGAGGATGAGGCAAAGGGACAGTCACAACTCGACTGCAATTCAATATTGGTGCTTCTAATTGTAATGGTTTAGTAATAAAGCGTTTAATCCATTAAATAGTATTTTTATTGAGATCTTCGTGCTACATATACCCTATAATAACGAAAGAACCACAAACTATAAATTTCCGCAAGTCCACCAATGCTGCTTATCTTAAAGGAACACTAGGACAGTGAGTGACATTGATTTGAACGCCTCCACATTACTCGTGGACGAGATTGAAGAAGACACACTAATGCTTCCACAAAATGAATTCCGTTGCTCGAGAAATGTATATAAAAAATGTCATTGAGATCTCTTACGGAAATAACTAGGTTTAAAAATCATTAACAATCTTCTTATCTTGGATTCAGCCGTGGATTGACTTATAATTGACTATATGTGGTCATCACAGACTCACAAACTATTGCAACTAACTTAAATAATGATTACAACAACATACCTGGATCCTTGCAGGAATTTCGGATGAAAAAGGACTGCCTTTGCCAAATTATTTGGAAAAAACGATTTCCGAGCGCCCATCTTGTCGGGAACTTTCCTCTTCCTTCATAGTTACCCTTTTGATGAACACAAATATACACACTCTATTGAGACAACTCACTTGTTATGAAGATCGTTAACTTTTCGTAATACCCTTGGCTCATTAGGTGCATTAACAGTCAATTTTGTACTTCGATGCCCAGTCATAAATGAATTTTTACTAAGCTGCTTTCGAAGGGTGGTTAGTCTTAACTACCTATTTCAAACTCAAGTCTAAACCACTCCAGTCAAATAAGTCGTTGATACCCGTGAAGAGCTGGTCGTATATTTGAGAATTTATTTTGTCTGGAAATACAGGGCACGGACAGCTGCTCACCAAAGCCCCAAGACACTTTGCTAGACACAGGCCGGTATTCCAATTGCGGAAAACCGTGGCCACTAGGGTACTTAGTGCCAAAAATGCAAATTTTTGGGGTGCCATAAACGCAAATTTTTGGGCCGGACTTCAGAACGCAAAATTTTGGGGTGCCAAGAACGCAAATTTTTGGGGTGTCTACGGATTTTTGCACGCGCATTTTCACAAGACGGCCTTCTGAAGGAATTAGATAGGCCATAATTCAGGGGGTACGAATATGCTTTGTGAAGGAATTAGATAGGCCAAAATTATGTCTGCGAGAACGCAAATGTGAAGGAATTAGATAGGCCAAAATTATGTCTGCAAGAACGCAAATTTTTGGGGTACTACTTGTACGCAAATTTTTGGGATACCACAGGAACGCAAATGTGAAGGAATTAGATAGGCCAAAATTATGTCTGTGAAATTTTTGGGGTGACTACGGATTTTTGCACGCCCATTTTCCCAAGACGGCCTGCTGAAGGAATAAGATAGGCCAAAGTTATGTCTGCGAGAACGCAAATTTTGGGCAGGAAGTATATTATTTCTTAATGTGTCTGACTCAGGCGCTGTATTTCTCGGACATTGTAGATGTAGGTTAAGACAAATTACTATTGTGGTCAAGTTATTTACTGATGGTACATCGAGACTGCCCGGGACGGGTCGCCACGAACGCAAATTTTTTGTGAGACCACCCGGGAAGTTGAGAGGGGGTGGCCCGAATGATCTATATCTGTCAAATGTCACACAAAGATTCTATCTCGAGATATATGGTCCTCTTGGAGAATAGTTTTCCATACGGTAAATTACAGCTTCCTTAGGGTATCTGGTTGCTTTCGGAGGGATTATATAGATGTACGTTATTAGGTCTTGTCGACGCTATATATGATTGTTTTGGAATATTTCGCACGGTAGGAGGGCATGATATATATTACTATGTTTGTTACTGAATGACTTATTTGAATAGAAGGCAATGTTTATACATGATATTTTTATCGCACGTTTGATATTGATTGATAAAATCCACTCGCTTTTTCCCATTTAATGTATATATATTTTTTTCAGAGATGGTTGAAGTGGGGTATAATTGATCAGTAACTGTTGCTCGTTATATATATTTATTCGATTCTGGTATGAATAGTGTTATAACAAGTTTTCTGGTGAGGGTGCGCTTGAGGACAGTCATACGCAAAAAGTTGGAAACGCTTCTGGAAAATTAGGTGAGACTACTCTTACCTATTCTTTGTCTTATAACTTAGTTACGTATCATGTTCGCTATGGTTGAGTATATGTTTCGTTATATATTTGTGTCTGGATTATAATTCAATATATTTTTCTGCACATATATTTTTTGTATTCTTATCTAGTTATTATATATTTGACTCATTCGGAGGTTGTTTGGTGGACTTTTTAGCGGTGGGATGCTTGATTGAAGCTTGATATTGAATATAGGCTATGTTTTGTGTTTACATCTATATAGTTCATATGTATATTATATATATAAGAATAGTATGATTTATTTGTTGGCAGTCTGCGGGTTAATTGGATGCGCTCCTGGAAAAATATTTGAGATTACCCTTACCTAGTCTTTGTCTTATAACTTAGTTCCGTATCATGTTTTCTATGATTGAGTATGTTTCGTTATGTATTTATGCCTGCATTATAATTTATATATTTGATTTAAATAAGAGCATACAAGGATTATTCTCATTTTATGAACATTTACAGGTTGTAACTTGTTGATGTGGATGTACTTTCATCATTTCATGCAAAAGTGCACTCGTAGTATTTATGCCTATTTTTTCATACTGTAGCTAATGCACTCGCAAGCGATCGACCTGTACCAATCACTGTCATACGGGCAGCAGGCTATGAGCAAGATTGTTATAGAATTTTTGGATATTTTAGGTTTGCATCTTCCACACTATTTCAGGCATAATTGGTAGGTTTTTGCATCATTGTGGTATTTTTTATATGTATATATGACATTCTGTTACGATTGAGCCAGGGTTACTTTAACCCTTAGCGCTCCGTTGTTCTTACCCCAGCAGTATCTCCTTCCATCGTTTTTTTTTTGTTATCAGACATAGAGAAATCTGTATTATAAATAGCTGACTGTTTTAATCCTTCAATAATAGTTTCAAGATGTAAATTTCTGCACGATAATCACAGGAATGTATGTGTAAGAGATGTAAGTCCATGCTTCATCTATATGGATTTTTCGTTATTGAACCCTAGCAAATGTCTACTTTAACGTTTAGAAAACGATTTACTGGATGGAGGGGTCCTAGAGCATTCATGGTTTGGCTAACCTTCACATGATGAGATATATATCTACGATAGCTTAAGTAGCTGTGTACAACTTCAAATAGCTTAATATCTATCATATTTCTAACGTGAGTCATGAAGCGTCTTAGTGCATTTTCAATGCTAGTTCATTCGAGTTAAATTTAGGTTAGTGCAAACAAAGATTTATTAGATATATTTTTTTATTGATAATAGATTTTGACACATTTATATATACAGATATATACATGGGATATTATTTATACAAAAACATAACTTTTTCACAACGAAAATTCAACGTGAGCATCTTGGCGAGACATAAGTAAGGACTTCGACCTCCCTCTCTTGTGTTATCTTGATCCTTGGTACCAGTGCCACTCTGTGGGTTCTTTATCAATGATGTATATTTATTCCTCATCTGAAGCTGTCGACTCGTCATATCGGTATAGGATTTATCATCAGGGTTTGATCTTTTTTTGTCTGATCTATTTGTGTTCTAGACTAACGCCCTTAGTACATATTTTAGATAAACGGCGACCTTTGGGAGAAGTGCATGCAACATTTGCATTCCTATCCTTGTAACCAAAACTTTGTATTTAGTCTTCAGCGAGCTTTTTATGGACGCTAATTTTTTAATTACTGTTACATGCTTATGACATCGAATCGTTTCAGGTTTCTTCTTGCTATTGCCCACATTACCATTCATTATATTCTCGCAGATTTCCGAAATATACATAATTCTCCTAGCACTCAAACGTTTGGGACACGATTCTCTCTCTCCTCATGTTTCATGACCAATAATTTTGAAACAAAATCAGATATACATTTGATTTTATTGCGCAATTTTACACTTTTTATACTTGACACCCTTTCATTACCTTATTTGATAATTCGGTTTCCTCCAACGTTAGTAGGTTTTTATTTTCATGACATATCCTCGATATCACTATCACACATTTCAACATCACTGTCACTGATATCCATTCCACTGAAGGTATCCCACGTTTTCCCCTTATTTTAATTATTTTCAATTTCGGCTAAGGTTTGGGTATACTCCCCCCATTTCACCCAATCTTTATACGTTTCACGTTTGTTTGATACCGGCATCGCACTTTCTTTACTGCCCGCACCCTGTTGAGCGTCGTCTATATCATTATTTTTGATACCCAAGTCCAGATTATTATGTTCTATCAACACACCCGTAGCATCCTTAGAGCTTATATTTTTTCAACCATTTTCAAGAGTATCATATTCAAGATAATGCTGTCCTTTCAGATGTTGCCAAACCCCGAACGTGGATCTTGATTTGCTTAATTTTATCTCCGATTTGCAAATAACACATACCCCTGCATTTTCCTTTCTGGTAAAATACTTCCATATCGAACTGGGCGACATCCTTCTTCCCCGAAAGCAGACCGCTATCTGAATGAGTACAGATATGAGTCCAATTTTATACATACAGGATCGTTAGCGTCACTGCGTTGGCTCATGTATGGGGCACCATGTAGGCATTTACACACATTATGTGCAAAATGGGTTACCATTCACTGCCAGATGCATATTACATAATCTAACCAACTTGACCATGAATTTTGTGTCATCGCTCGAGATTTTTCATACATTTTATCACGGTTTGATACCGCCATATGCCGGCATATGCTGGCATATGCTGGTATAATTTATCTGTAATCACGGTTTGATCCCGCCATATGCCGGCATATGCCGGCATATGCTGGTATAATGGAGGCGTATTCACGGTCGATGTCGGTATAATGTCGGCATTTACACACGTTTTTGTAAAAGGGTTACCATACACTGCCGGATGCATTAATACCTTCCCAACCTAACCTAACCCATATAACAACATCCCTTGCTGATGATACAAGATATTTCATGTGCGTCAGCTTCATGGTATGTTATGTTAAAAGAAGTAATCATCTATCCTAACCTAACCTAACTTATGTACGGTATTCAGTCAATGTTTTTATACGATGCATAACACATATCTCCACTTATCTCTACATTTTGATCAAACCTTTACAGTTTAATACACACATCCAATTCTGATCTAGTAAATCATCAAAAACCTAACCTACCTAACTTATGTACCATATTCAGTCACTGTTTGATACAATGCATAACAAATATCTCCACTTGACTCTACGTTCCTTTGTAGTTTTGATAACTTACACCTAATTATTTCTACTTCGCAATCAATCGCGACTCATATATGTTACCAGAGAGGTCAGATTTTTCAATCCTAGATGGATTGAATGTTACAAGTAATTCATATTTGTTTCCATCATCATACAAACAGACCACTTCATTTCATACTAAGTCTACCACATTTTTTCTTCAATATCTCCTGACACTTCATCCTTTGACGACTTGCACAGTTGGTTTGTCTTTCCTATTTTCAATAATTTTTTCATAGTCTTCATGATGACTACGTTTCAAATGCCTCCACACGTTACTCGTTGATTTATGTTTATTCAATTTTATTTCGTTCTGGCAAAGTTTACAGACACCTATCACCCCATTTCTTTCGAACGATCGAGGACTCACGCTATAACCCATCATTCCACAACAGAATCCTAATATTGTCTGAGTATATTCTCATCGGACTCTGATTTATATCTCACCATTCTGTCACACATATACAGCATTTACCTCGTGATAGGTTTATGCCATCATTTCACCATTTGAAACATATTTTTCTATCGCGTTCGACAAAAAACAACGATGTTTTCTCCGTCTGACACAATGTATACAATTCATCGCTTAAACTTTGAGTTTTTAGGATAATATAAACAAATTAAATTTTGGATTTTCATAGTTTTATTAGTATTAGTTACAGATCTCGCTGACATCATCAATGATATCTAACTCGTTTTTTCGATTACAGCATGGCTCGTACAGCCACCCACACCCAGCATCATGATGTTTAAGTTTCCTCTCAAAATCTATCATATAATCCAGCATATCTTTGTTGCGAATACCAAAGGCTGTTCCGTGCCCTTGAGTCCACAAATATAATTCTTCTTCTTCTTGAACTTCAATTATTCGAAGCTTCTCACATTCGATGTCATTCTGTTTTTCATCAATGAGGAATTCTTTCATACGTTCCAGGGTTTCTTTGGTTCTAAGGAAAAAAAAACGTCGCTCAACACTTCACCTTTATTACATTCATGATGAATTTCCACTCGAGTCATTTCAATTTCGAGAGTTGCTTTCTTATTTCCCTTGAAGTTTGTTACATACGACTGAAACCCGTCGATGTCAGTTACCCAGAGCCGACTTCCTTTTTCCTTCATCCGTATATGAATGTTATCTCCCACTCTATTGATTCTTGTTTTACCCATTCTGAGGTAACTGGTATTTTCAACAATAGTCAATATATGTTCGATCCGTCTCATATCATCTTCGGAGATTTCTTCTTCCAAAACACGTAAACTATTTTTTGCCATTTGAACATTCATTGTTATCTATTTGAGGATGATCTGTCCGTCTCGCTAGTCATCCACGTAGCACTGACTCCAATCACGTCTTACGGCTTGCTATTATAATGCGTTTGCATATCTTTAAGCCTATCATCACTCGCTTCGGCGATCAATTACATATGTATGTACGTATGTACGTATATAGACCTGTATACGTACGTGCATGTGCTTATTCGAGCGTATGTATGTGTACATTAGTACACCAAATTTTATTTATATATATAACAAAATTTAAAATTCAATACAATTTAAATTTAAGAAATGTCATGTAAAATAAAAATCAACGTCCGGACAAAGCCAAATCAATCTATTGATGTGATAACTTGGCTACTAAAGAAAAGTCCGGGCTTTGATTTTTTTTTTTGATTGATTGAATTTTATTGAGCACATGGCCACGAGCCACTGTGCTCAGCTGTAATAAACAGGTGGTAGTAGGTGGGGAAAACATATCACCTCCGTGTCCCAAATTGGGCAATACAATCCATGGTTTTCACATTAATGAGCTCCCCGTGCAGCTGACTGCACTAGCCTGGATCGATAGTAATTAGTCCGGTCACTTGCGTTTGAAAAGTCTTTGTGCTCAGCACAGAGACAGAAATAGAGCGTATTGATCGTGTGCGATCGATTTCCGCAGATACCTTCCCCACCTGAAACATGCGCCCAAGTGTCGTATGCTGAATCATCAATAGCCAGCGCAGGTATAAAAGCTGATCGCTATATGCAATTCCATCGTATTGTATCCGTGACTCCCCCCATTGCGTCGTACCAACTCGTGACAACACCAGTTATTACTTGATTGTCTTTAGAGCTCTGTTTGATCCCTTTCTAGAAACTTTAATAGTGCACACTTAGATTTGTTGATATTCTTCGTAGAAAGGTGCGTGGGACTTCTGACTATGGTCATCACTGTATTTGTATGGGTTATCATTATAACTTGAGAGTACTCTTGTGAAATAAGGGATGACTTGACTTTCTGTTTATCAAGTGTACCCGAACACCCGAAGGACTCCTAGAGCCGAGACATTAACCGTACGTCTGGCAATTGCCACAAACTCTCATCATCGCCCATCCAGCAATTAGCTCTAAGATGTTACGAATGCCACCCGTACTGCATTAACAGTGCGGTTGATGCCTTGGTCGTTCGTGGTGCTTCAGGCTTTACCTTATACTAAGAAAAACACATCGTTACAAAAGCTGCTTGGACTGTTGGCTTTATAAAAGAGAATTAATGAAACCTACTTTTCATGTCTTGAAAATGAGCGATACCATCATGTCCGACAATGTTGAATTCAAGAAAAAAAAATTGACAATCCGAATTGTGATGTTTATATGTGAAGGAAGCACAGTTGAAGAAAAGAAATACGGTGCGTTATTTTTTCGTAAATAAGTTTCTAGCTTAGAAGTCAATAAAATGTTCTAAGACAATCGTAAACAAATCCCATTGACACCAATAGGAAGCTAAAAATCAGGAGTTTGAGATGAATTAACAGTGGTAGATTACATCTTTCAGGTGTCGCCCTTCAACAGCAATTCACGAGGGAGCTGTTTAATATCACGGACCTCCTTCAAATTCTCCAACGTCCCCGGCTTGTTGATGCAGTTTCTTTCCTTTAGATATCTCTGGAGAAAATAATCTGGAGCAGTTAGGTCCGGGGATTTTTGGTAGAAACGTCAGTGAAGTTTGACGGGAAATGATATTTTTGATAAACATTTACTGCAGCGCCTCCATGGTTCCATTGGCTCTGTGACAAGTTGCTCCACCCTGATGAAACTACATTTCGTGACGATTGCGCAGCTGACTGACAGCAGGTCTTACGAATTTATGGAGCATGTGTCGGTATCTTTCTCCCCTGACTGGCTCTGTGAAGCTCGCTGCGATTTAAACCAAAAAAATAAGCCCAATTACACAGTCGTTCAAAATTCCGCACCACAGTTACGTACTGTGGATGCATTTCCTTTCCATGTAGAACTTTAGAATTCCGCACCACAGTTACGTCCTGTGGACGCATTTCCTCCGCATCACAGTTCCGTTCTGTGGATGCATTTCCTCCGCACCACAGTTACGTACTGTGAATGCATTTCCTTTCCATGTAGAACTTTAGAATTCCGCACCACAATTACGTACTGTGGATGCATTTTCTTTCCAGGTAGAACTTCAAAATTTCGCACCACAGTTACGTCCTGTGGACGCATTTCCTCCGCATCACAGTTCCGTTCTGTGGATGCATTTCCTTTCCATGTAGAACTTTAAAAATTTCAGTCCCAAATAAATTTGTGTCCTGGCTTGTTAAGACAACCAATTAGGTGAAAATGTTCTTCATTGGCCAACATCAGCGTACAAATTTGATCGTTTTCATGAAAAATTTCAATAAATGACAGCGACAATTCTACCCGTGGCGTTAACCATTCTTCGGAAAAACCATAACTGTTTACTGCTATGACTTGAAATTTATTTTATCGACACGCGCGACAAAAAAAAACTTTTCGAAATTTGGAGTTCGTCCGAACACTTTTTGTGAAGTACGAGTGAAATCTTGCAGAACAGATTCCCTGTTGTCTATGCTTCTTCCTGACCGAGATCGACCAGAGGGTCTAATCGAAACGGTGCCAAGTGTCTTGAATGTTGTGAGAGTGAGTCGAATACTACCAGATATTCGACTAAAGTTTAACCATACGAGATCACTGCTTAATTGATAGTTTTTCTTCCTTTTTTTCTTCTGAATATGACAAAAAAAATACGTAAATAAAATTGTTGCAATGTTTAGTATGTATGATACAAATCAAGTGTCCTGATTATAAGCTTTCAATCGATAGCAACGAAATAAATGTCTGATTCAGTAAAAGTGCTTTATTGATCGTAAAATCATGGAACTTACAGTATTTATTAAAAAATCTTGTTCAACGTGATACTCAACACTGAAAAGGTATTTGAAGATTTCAACGGATTTTTGTTTAAGGTGACAGCTTTGAAAAAGGTCAAACCTGCAGATCTATAAAACTCGTGACATATGTATGCCGAAAATAGGCGTGACCCTGCGGCGTTGATAAAAGAAATGGAGTCACAGTATATCGTTTCAACCCTAAGTTTTATCTTGTATGATATCTTGTATGATATGACATTATGGCAATAACAAAGTGCACGGCTTTTGTTGTATCGTGCATATCGCTTCTATACTTTAAATATTTGCATGTAAAAAGTATCAGAAATAACGAATGTTGCCCCAGTAGACAGCAAGCGCTTCGAACCCGTGTTTACATGAGAATAATAGCCAAACCCATCAACATCCACAGACGAGATGATAAAGTATATTTTTCCCCTGAAACCGATTGCTGCTAGGCTTGCGTTTAATACTTCAAATAGTGATGGGTGCTACTTTTCTCGTTACTCATTACACTCAGTCCCTGAACAATCCTCCCACGAGGATAATTGTAAGCATTCATGTTCCAAACTCGTTCGTGGAAGTGTTTACATTATTATGAAAGAATAAACAGTAATCAATTGAGGTCTACAGTACATATTAGGATTTAATACAATTCTGAATTGCCTTGTTTACGTTCTTTTCTTTCGCACAAAAATTTGTTGCTCTAGTCCTCATACGCACCCCATAACCCATCGATTGGGAGTGACTAACTAGATACGGAGGATCTTAAAGGGAAGAGGACATCACCTTATTGGTGTCGACTATCTTCGTTTCAGTGAATCCTTATTTACAAAGTATTTGAATTATTACGTCATCTGCATCAACTGCATCCACTAACATTGTCCATTTCTTTCAGCAACTCTTCAGAGGTTCCATTCCTCTCCACCGCAAACAATGGGGCTCCAGTTTTGTCTTGCTGCAGTTGCTGCTCTCCTGGCTTGTGGAGTTACGGTGAGACCATGGACTGAGCTGGCGTGTGAAATAGAGACCTCTGGTGATTCAGTGTACAAACTCAAGAGGAGTGTGTTGAAACCACTCACTAACCCAATACCATACAACATCCCATTTAGGCCTACGAAACGTATATTGAAGCAATAAGTTTTACATGTGACCAATGCAATACCATTTTGGGTACGCCACCAGGATGTCCAAGAATATGTCCCCGGCATTGGCACTAGCACGGTGAAACATGTCCCCGGCATTGGCACTAGCACGGTGAAACATGTCCCCGGCATGGGCACTAGCACGGTGAAACATGTCCCCGGCATTGGCACTAGCACGGTGAAAATAGTCCCCGGTATTGGCACTAGCACGGTGAAACATGTCCCCGGCATTGGTGTCTGCTCGCTGCAAAACTGTGTTCAGCAAAGGCACCGGTCAGCATTGGTTTAGCAAAAATGAAAGTGTGACAATCTCAGATCCACATCGTGTGTCGGTGGCTTACGATGTATTTGGTGTTCAGACGCCTGATAGTGTTAATACACCCTTTAGACAAATTCCAATTTGGTAATTGCAGCCGCTTAGTGGAGAAATTTAGTCATCATACATTGAAAACAATCCACACAAAGAAGGGATAATCCCAAATGGTAAAAGATGGAGAGTTGAAAAGTTATAAAAAAATAAGTACTCACGCTTTGCTTAACACTCGTATATCAACACTGCACCATTCATACATGATTTCTCTCCTTCTTCATCAACTCTCTCATCGATAACGTAATTCTCGAAATTATTACTTCCATACTTGCTCCCTGAACCCTCACTTCCCCAATCGAATGGCCCCATTTCAGGCACAAATTTTGAATCCAACAACTTCAACAACCATCCCAACCAAGGTTACTCTATCCATCACCATTCAATGCTGGTTTCATCACACCAACAGCATTCAGCACTCTTATACACACACACACACACACACACACACATA
>SDVV010029259.1:0-11841 GCA_016164225.1 Gammarus roeselii
AACTTATGAAGTCAGACGTTGACTGTCAGAGCACGCAAAACATCTTCAACGGCTGACTCAACTTATGAAGTCAGACGTTGACTGTCAGAGCACGCAAAGCATCTTCAACGGCTGACTCAACTTATCAAGGCAGACGTTGACTGTCAGAGCACGCAAAACATCTTCAACGGCTGACTCAACTTATGAAGGCAGACGTTGGTATTTCAACGGCTGACTCAACATATCAAGGCAGACGTTGGTATTTCAACGGCTGACTCAACATATGAAGGCAGACGTTGATATATCAACGGCTAACTCAACATATGAAGGCAGACGTTGGTATATCAACGACTAACTCAACATATGAAGGCAGACGTTGGTATATCAACGGCTGACTCAACATATGAAGGCAGACGTTGGTATATCAACGGCTAACTCAACATATGAAGGCAGACGTTGGTATTTCAACGGCTGACTCAACATATCAAGGCAGACGTTGGTATTTCAACGGCTGACTCAACATATGAAGGCAGACGTTGGTATTTCAACGGCTGACTCTACATATGAAGGCAGACGTTGATATATCAACGGCTAACTCAACATATGAAGGCAGACGTTGGTATTTCAACGGCTGACTCAACATATGAAGGCAGACGTTGGTATTCCAAAACTTGTATTATTTTTTTCACCAAATCGAGCTCTAAACTCATTTTTTAGATAACTTTCTTGGCCGTCAACTGAAAGCGAACCGTCGAAGGCCGGCTGTGCCAACAATGCGTGGCTTTTGTGAATTATAGTTGAAAGTGAAGAGGAAAAATAAGGGCGGAGCTCCACGCCATCTGCTTTCAAAATGCAATTTATATGATTTGGGTGGTAGTCTGCCAGGGGCTCGTGTTTGTGCTCCCCCATACGGATGAAATATGATTGGAGTTGGGTGTGTTTGTAGTTATATTGTTTATTTGCTGCCATGGTGGACCGTTGGCTTGTGGTGTTGAACAGTTGCATGCTTCAACCGTGCCATTTACAGAGTATGAAACTCTCAGTGGCGATGAAAGTTGGATAACCCTCAGTGGCGATGATAGTTGGATAACCCTCAGTGGCGATGATAGTTGGATAACCCTCTGTGGCGATGATAGTTGGATAACCCTCAGTGGCGATGATAGTTGGATAACCCTCTGTGGCGATGATAGTTGGATAACCCTCTGTGGCGATGATAGTTGGATAACCCTCTGTGGCGATGATTGTTGGATAACCCTCTGTGGCGATGATAGTTGGATGAAGCTGGCGTTGCTTGTTACCCATTATTCTTGACCGCATTTTTTCGACACTTCTCTCGAGAGTCCCGACCTTCAGCATGCAGGGGGTATCAGCCATCTATCTAGGTAGTAAGATCCCTATAACTTTTTATAAATTTTACAGAATGGGAACAAATAATACCCCAAAAAATGTAGCAAGCACATTGTTTCGAATACTTATCCACTGGCTTCAATACGTAAGCCTTCACTCTGGATTTGGCGTCGTCGAAGTGGCTCTGAAAAAAAGGTCTGCACTCTCTTCAACAAATACAAAGCAATTTTGCCCTGATACGATTCATGTTTTCATCTAGGCATGTGAGTGTGTTTTATAAGCCTTCAACTTGTTATAAGCCGTCGACTTGATATAAGCCTTCGACTTGATATAAGCCTTCGACTTGATATAAGCCTTCGACTTGATATAAGCCTTCGACTTGATATAAGCCTTCGACTTGATATAAGCCTTCGACTTGATATAAGCCTTCGACTTGATATAAGCCTTCGACTTGATGCAGCCCACGAGAAGAAATGGCACTATCAGATCCGGCGAACGAGGAGGCCATGCGACTAACATTGTGTCCTCGTTGGTTCCGTGGCTTATTGGTCTGTTTGCGGACTGTCTTTGAGCCGGTCTCATGCAACTATTGTGGCAAGAGTAGAGGCGCCATCTTGCATGCAGATGATGTCTTCTTCGATCTGCATTCCGATTAATTCAGACCAGAATTGATCCTTTAGCATCTTGATGTCATTTTCAGCATTTGCGTTTTCTTCAAAAATAGTTATCCAGTTACGCCAGCTTTCTCAATGTACGTCACGCGGTTAGAATGAAGATTGGAGTCTAACTTCCAAAAACTGGGTGTTGGTTGACCAATTGCGACTCTGTGATGATGTGTTCCTCGTTCCATGTGGAAGTGGGCCTCGTCTGAGAAACCCAGTCGTTCCAATCGGTGTCGTGTCTCTTCAAGACGGTGTAATTCCTCTGGGGCAAATTTGAAACGCTTTTCCTTATATTGACCTGCGATACTCAGCACAAATTGAACCCTTTACGGGTGTAAATGGTTCTCATGAACAATACGTCAGATCGTAGAACGTGAAAAACCAAAGGCATTATAAAATTCACGATCAGATGTTTTGGGTTCCTTATGAAAATGTTCCTTTACACGCTCAACCATCGTTTCCGTTTCTTCGTAGTCAAGGCTGCATCTTCTGTGCATTTTGAACGATGGCTCTGGTGATCAAGATTCCATGCCATTTCAGAATAGTCTTTTTATTTGGTAGGGCACAGTTTCTTTCGAACATTGCTTTCCATCTTTACTTTGCGGTGACCAAACTTTGATTCTTCGTAAAGGCATGTTATCTTAATTCGCTCGGAAATACTGAAACGAGGCGCCATTTTGAACTGCAATATTTTCAAATGAATTTCATGATAGAAACCATGGATTTGGACACATTAAATGGTGGATATGATACCAATATTTCGTAAATTGTTAGGTTTTTACATCATTTGATAAGGAAGTTATAGTTATTTAAAACCTGGCATCGATGAAACGCCGAGACACCCTGCAGGATGTTCATGAACTACAGCAAAATTTTCATGTTTGCTTATGCAAGAATATATAGATATGTAGATCTATGATGTCTGCATTCAAATGTGTTTGGTACAACGCGTCGCATGTCAGTACCAGAGTAATTTTGACGTTGCACACATGAATGCTGCCTACGGGCTGGAAGCTTTTCACCAATTTAAAACTTGACATTACTGTACGCTTATGTTAAAGTTATCTGTTTAGTCATTGCTTTGTTAATTTCGATAAAATTATTCAAAATTTCAACCACTTCCACCATCGACCAACGCCACAGTTGAGCCGTCGCCTGTGTACCCATTCTCCCTGCTTATAGACGACCAATAGATCCACGGAGTCCATAGCAGGAAGAGAAGGCATCTAAAGAGTCACAAGGCCAGCACTTGGGGGCACTGACGACCCTACTTAACATACCAGTCACGACAGGTACAGGTCTTAAAGGGTCACATTCTTGGTCATTGTCTACAGGTACACTCCTCCGCCCCCGCTTATGAGGGTGGCGAGGGCGGAGGCGTTCAAGAAAAAGCCGTGTACAGAGTTAAAAGACGGATTATTGTCCATCTGCATAATGGGTATATAAAGACGTCTTGTTTCGATGAGGGCAGATCACTCGAGTCAACACACAAATCGTCCCTCCAGTCGTCACTCGAGTAGTCAGTCATTCCATTCGTCCCTCAAGTCGTCCCATGAATCATCACTTGAGCCATCATCCAAGAGTAATCACTCAGGATGCAATGATTTTCACGGTATGAATTCAAGGCTCCAATAGCCATTACACTCCACCTATATAAATGCAGGCAGTATACGCTAGCCACAGGCTCTAATAGACATTACACTCAACCTGTAAGCATGCAGGCAGTATACGCGAGCCACAGGCTTCAATAGACATTACAATCCACCTGTTAGCATGCAGGCAGTATACGCGAGCCACAGGCTCCAATAGACATTACACTCAACCTGTAAGCATGCAGGCAGTATACGCAAGCCACAGGCTCCAATAGACATTACAATCCACCTGTTAGCATGCAGGCAGTATACGCGAGCCACAGGCTCCAATAGACATTACAATCCACCTGTTAGCATGCAGGCAGTATACGCGAGCCACAGGCTCCAATAGACATTACACTCTACCTGTAAGCATGCAGGCAGTATACGCGAGCCACAGGCTCCAATAGACATTACCATCCACCTGTTTGCATGCAGGCAGTATACGCGAGCCACAGGCTCCAATAGACATTACACTTCACCTGTTAGCATGCAGGCAGTACACGCGAGCCACAGGCTCCAATAGACATTACACTCCACCTGTAAGCATGCAGGCAGTATACGCGAGCCACAGGCTCCAATAGACATTACAATCCACCTGTTAGCATGCAGGCAGTATACGCGAGCCACAGGCACCAATAGACATTACACTTCACCTGTTAGCATGCAGGCAGTACACGCGAGCCACAGGCTCTAATAAACATTACACTCCACCTGTTAGCATTCAGGCAGTATACGCGAGCTACAGGCTCCAACAGACATTACACTCCACCTGTTAGCATGCAGGCAGTACACGTGAGCCACAGGCTCCAATAGACATTGCACTCCACCTGTTAGCATGCAGGCAGTATACGCGAGCCACAGGCTCTAACAGACATTACACTCCACCTGTTAGCATGCAGGCAGTACACGTGAGCCACAGGCTCCAATAGACATTACACTCCACCTGCTAGCATGCAGGCAGCACACGCGAGCCACAGGCTCTAATATACATTACACTCCACCTGTTAGCATGCAGGCAGTATACGCGAGCCACAGGCTCCAATAGACATTACACTCCACCTGTTAGCATGCAGGCAGTACACGCGAGCCACAGGCTCCAACAGACATTACACTCCACCTGTTAGCATGCAGGCAGTATACGCAAGCCACAGGCTCCAATAGACATTACACTCCACCTGTTAGCATGCAGGCAGTACACGCAAGCCACAGGCTCCAAAAGACATTACACTCCACCTGTTAGCATGCAGGCAGTACACGCGAGCCACAGGCTCCAACAGACATTACACTCCACCTGTTAGCATGCAGGCAGTACACGCGAGCAACAAGCTCCAACAGACATTACACTCCACCTGTTAGCATGCAGGCAGTATACGCAAGCCACAGGCTCCAATGGATTTTTTTATCTCGTCTGTTGGCATGCAGGCACTGGACGCCTGCCACAGCACCAGTCTTCAACAGACTCCACAACTGCACCAGTAGACCAGAAGGCAGTATACGAGTTTCTCGTGCTTCAATAGACTCCACAACTCCATCTGTAAGCCAGCCGGCAGTTTATGCGTGCCACGGGCTGCAATAGACTCCACAACCTCACCTGTTAACCAGCAGGTGGTTGTAAACCTGTTGGCGGTCGACTTTCTGCAGGCTGCAATAGATTCCACAACTCCACTTGCAGGCAGTAAGAGTGTTCTACCGGCTTCAATAGACCCCACAGCGCCACGTGTGAGCCTATGGCAGAAGACGTGCCGCCTATTGCAATAGACTCAACACTTCATTTGGAGAGCGGCAGGCACTAATCGTGCGACTAAATTCAATTGACTCCACAATTAAATTTTGTAGGCCTGCAGCCAGAAGGCGTGTCACAGGCTAAAATAGATCACATTTTCACCTGTTGGCATGCTGGCTCTAAGCGTGCCAGAGACTTCAATAGACACCACAACTCCACCTGTATGCCTGCAGGTTGTTTTCTCGTGCAACAGATTCAATAGATCCCACGACTCCAACTGTAAGCCTGCAGGCAGGTTACGCGTATAAGCAGTAGCCATGCTACAGGCCTCAATAGGCCCCACGGACCACTTTAAGCACTTTTATGCCCCAAAGCACTGCCCACGACGCCGAGTGAGCCTCCTCCAGTCGCTCATTTAACATCGATTGCCATGCCACAATTATGCCATGATTGTGGCACGGGAGATTGACATCAGGGCCACTAATAGACCCTGCCAAGGTGCGTGCCAGGCTAAAGAATGTGGAAGGCTGTGCAACTGATTCATCGCATTCCGTGCTGAGGTACAAGGCAGTGGAACGGTGACACAGCGTTCCGTGCTGAGGTGCAAGGCAGTGGAACGGTGACACAGCGTTCAGTGCTGAGGTACAAGGCAGTGGAACGGTGACACAGCGTTCCGTGCTGAGGTACAAGGCAGTGGAACAGTGACACAGCGTTCCGTGCTGAGGTACAAGGCAGTGGAACGGTGACACAGCGTTCAGTGCTGAGGTACAAGGCAGTGAAACGGTGACACAGCGTTCCGTGCTGAGGTGCAAGGCTGTGGAACGGTGACACAGCGTTCCGTGCTGATGTACAAGGCAGTGGAACTGTGACACAGCGTTCCGTGCTGAGGTACAAGGCAGTAACCGGTGACACAGCGTTCCGTGCTGAGGTACAAGGCAGTAAACGGTGACACAGCGTTCCGTGCTGGGGTGCAAGGCTGTGGAACGGTGACACAGCGTTCCGTGCTGAGGTACAAGGCAGTGGAACGGTGACACAGTGTTCCGTGCTGAGGTGCAAGGCAGTGGAACGGTGACACAGCGTTCCGTGCTGAGGTACAAGGCAGTAAACGGTGACACAGCGTTCCGTGCTGAGGTACAAGGCAGTAAACGGTGACACAGCGTTCCGTGCTGAGGTACAAGGCAGTGAAACGGTGACACAGCGTTCCGCGCTGAGGTGCAAGGCTGTGGAACAGTGACACAGCGTTCCGTGCTGAGGTACAAGGCAGTGGAACGGTGACACAGCGTTCCGTGCTGAGGTGCAAGGCAGTGGAACAGTGACACTGCGTTCCGTGCTGAGGTACAAGGCAGTGAAACGGTGACACGGCGTTCCGTGCTGAGGTGCAAGGCAATGGAACGGTGACACAGCGTTCCGTGCTGAGGTGCAAGGCAGTGGAACGGTGACACTGCGTTCCGTGCTGAGGTGCAAGGCAGTGGAACAGTGACACAGCGTTCCATGCTGAGGTACAAGGCAGTAGAACGGTGACACAGCGTTCCGTGCTGAGGTACAAGGCATGGGAACGGGTACAAGGCATACTGTATTGAGGTACAATTAATGCACCGTAACTGGCCTACTCGTGCCATGTGGAACTATAGGACTGGACTGTACACAATGAGTCATGCCAGCGCTTAGGTTGAGCTCAACACGGTGATTGAGTCATTTACGCCGTTTGCTTAAAAAATGTGGGCACGTTACACGTGAATTAAGAAAACACATCACATTGAGAAAAAATCAGCGATCTATGCAGATAAAACAGGATTACAATATCTTTTTTGTCCTGGCTAAAACGTACTGAAAACAGTTGTTACTGAAATATTAAAGAAGAATCAGAAATCGCTCAATGTCATTTCAGTCAAATCTCTCCCATGCAACCCACGGATGATAAGAGAAAAGTAGTTTAATTGGCTACACTTTCTGTCAGAGGTTGACCCACATTGCCTCGCAGGCCTCACAGTAGTTATCGAGCGGCTGCACAGCCCCTCCTCAGTAAAGGGAGTGCCGTGGAAAGCTATGGTCTGTAGCATGTTATTTCATACATCAATACTGTTCATTAACATTGGTACGGACTGGCTACACATTGATTCTCAGATGGTGAGTGTTTTTAGGCAACATGAAAATGTCGCGATTCTCGTACTTGGTCATGATTTTTAAGGATTTAAGGATAGAAAATTTATTTAGGTATAATGAAATTTTGGCAGAATAACAGAAATATCAGAAGACACAGAAGCCACGTGTCAAGTCTTCGTCAGCGTGAGCTGTTCTGATGACAACATTTGCTACTTAGATGAATTTAATATTAACTTATAACTAAGGTTGAGGAATAAGGACCGACCGATAGACATTGTTAGAGGACATCCTCTACTCTCCACTTTTCAATAAGTCAAGACAGATGAAAGCATTACATTAGACCATTAATTTCAAGAAAACCAAAAGTAAGTCGGATCACCGACGTTTACTTTATCATGACTATTCGCTGTTCCAAATGACATTTACTAAAAAACTTGAGAGCAGAAAATGTCCGACATGAGGTTGTCTGTTACATTACTCACACATTGTTTGGCGTACGATGACACCAATTTGAAACTAACTGCATAGTTAGCATGACATATTAACATATGCACAGGGAAAAAAAATATTTCATTGAGTCATAATCGAAGGGTTCAAGAAATAGGCTGATTTATACATGAAAAGATAATTGGAAATTTGAGCATATGAAGCGAGAAAAAAATAAAATGAAAGTATCTATAAAATGAAACTGATGAAACATAAATAGATGACACGGTAAACTGCATAACGGGAGTAAATTACAATTTAAGAATTACTGCGCGTGCAAGTTCAAACAGGTATAATTTTAGCTCACGTTTAAAGGTAGCTATACTTCTACAAGTCCTTATATCTATGGTAATCGAATTCCAGGTTTCAGCAGCTCCGTATTGTAAAAATAGTTGGGACTGTGTTGACGAGTTTTGGGGAATTTGCAAATCCGCATTGTTGCGAAGATCATACATAGGATTATTTCTAATGAAAAAATCAATATCAATGTAAGTTAAATGATTCAAAGCTTTGTAGACAAACACTGCAGCAAAAAAGTTTATGATTTGACACTGTGGGAGAATGTTCAATTGACAGAAGAGACAACGTGTGGTCACGTCTGCTAGCATGTGATAGTGTTCTGATGATACGCTTCTGACCAAGAACGATATATCTTAAGTTTTTTTGTAGGTAGAAGCATACACTTTTACACAATACGGCAGAAAGGGATGAATAAGGCTATAGTACAGAAGACTTTTAGCAGGAGATGTAAGACAATTTCTAAATTTGTATAGGATGCCACACGATTTGGAAAATTTCCCGGCAACAAATGAGACGTGATTTTTCCAGTTAAGTCTCTGATCTATTATTACACCGAGAAACTAAGTTTTTGCAACATATGCCACCTGTTGACCGTTCAATTCGACTTGTGTGTTAGAAATAGGTATCACCCTCCTGGAAAATATCATGACCTGCGGCCTGTCGACATTTAGCGTCAGCTTGTTGGATGCGAACAAGTTTGAAATGTGAACCAATTGATTCTTCCTATTAGTAATAGTATCATTGAGTTTTTTTCCGCTCGAATAAACTGTAGTATCATCTTCAAAAAGCACAAAGGATACCCTGTCACTAGTGCTTACCATGTCATTAATATAGATGAGGAAGAGCAAAGGCCCAAGGATCGAACCTTGCTGTACTCCTATATTTCATTTACTGACAGATGATTGTTTATTCCAACTCACTAGGTGTTTTCTATCAAGAAAATAACTTTTTATCCACCTCTTATCAATGGAACTGACTCCATAATGCTGTAATTTCGCAACCAAAAATCTCATGATTCACGCAATTCAAAGCTTTGCTAAGATCCATACAAGTTGCAACGGTGACTTTTCCACTCTCAAACCCATCAAAAACGTCTCCAGCAAATTTTAATAAAGCATGCTCTGTATTCCTGAAAGCCTGAAAGCCAAATTGATTTTGGCTAAGTAGGTTATTTGAGACAAAATGAGTATATAGTCTAGCACAAAATACTCTTCTTAAATGTCAAGCCATTGACGATCAAACCCACACTTTAGATGTGAACGGAGTGATCAGGAATAATGGATACAAAATTGTTGGCAAGCATTTCACACTCGATATCACGCGCAATTTCTTCACGTATAGGGTTGTCGAAGAATGGAACAGATTTCCCGCGGAAGTTGTGAACAGCGATACAATCGAAACTTTTAAGTCACGGCTCGACAAATTCTACCAAAATCGCCGCTAAATAGCTCCCATCTATAGCACTTTTACTTGTATATTCGTGAAAAATGGTTTCCGACATTGACACCCATACAGTTAAATTAATGCCCGGCATTGGCACTTGCACGGCAAAAAAGGTGCCCGGCATTGGTACCTGTTCGTTGCAAAACGGTGTTCAGCAATGACACCGGTCAGCATTGGTTTACCGAGGAATGAAACTGTAACAATCTCAGATCAACACCGTGGGTCGGTGGCATACTCTTCAGGGGCTGATTTGAGTTGTTTGGAGTATCATCGTTAAATGCTATTTCCTTCTACAAACAATCCCTTTCTTGATCTATTAAAACAGAAAATACAGACACAAGATGCTATCTTAAAAGTTCTACTTCAGAACTATTCTTCTTACTATCAAAAGGCAACCCAATTTGGGCCAAGAGGCCTGCTGTTGTCTTTTTACACTTGTAAACAAACACTTGTTAACACTTGTAAACACTTGTAAACACTTGTAAACACTTATAAACACTTGCTAACATTTGTAAATACTTGTAAACACTTGTAAACACTTGTAAACACTTGTAAACACTTATAAACATTTGTAAACACTTGTAAACATTTGTAAACACCTGTAAACACTTGTAAACACTTGTAAACATTTGTAAACACTTGTAAACATTTGTAAATACTTGTAAACACTTGTAAACGCTTGTAAACACTTGTAAACAAACACTTGTAAACACTTGTAAACACTTGTAAACACATGTAAACACTTGTAAACATTTGTAAACACTTGTAAACACTTGTAAACACTTGTAAACACTTGTGAACACTTGTAAAAACTTGTAAACACTTGTAAACACTTGTAAACACATGTAAACACTTGTGAACGCATGTAAACACTTGTAAGCGCTTGTAAACGCATGATCGCATTATCTCGGACAGATGAAGGAGTCTTGGAAATAAGAAGACAAAGTTGATGGAAAAGGCAGGTAATTAAATATTGTACATCATTACTTATTTGTGTTTTCACAATTGATCTGATGAGGTGTTGGGTAACACACAATACGTTTTCTTCTAAAAACTTGTTGGCCCTTTCTCTAGCAATCCTTGTTAACCCTTTGTTTGCCCTTTCTCTAGCACTCATATTTCAATTGTTGCCCCTTTGTTGGCCCTTTCTCTGGCAATCCTTGTTGACGCTTTGTTGGCCCTTTCTCTGGCAATCCTTGTTGACCCTATGTTGGCCCTTTCTCTAGCACTCATATTTCAATTGAAAATTAGGTTACTTAAAAAGTAACCCATTTCCAACAAACAATCCTTGTATGCTTTGGTAATACTATTATCCTCAGATGTGTTGGTGATGTCTTAATCTCTAGATGTTATTGTAATGTTGTGTTCACTAGACGTTATGGTAATGGCATATTCACTAGACGTTATGGTAATGTCATATTCACTAGACGTTATGGTACTGTCACATACATTAGATGTTATGGTAATGTCATATTCACTAGATGTCATGGTACTGTCACATACATTAGATGCTATGGTAATGTCATATCCACTAGACGTTATGGTAATGTCATATTCACTAGATGTTATGGTAATGTCATATTCACTAGATGTTATGGTAATGTCATATTCACTAGATGTTATGGTACTGTCACATACATTAGATGTTATGGTAATGTCATATTCACTAGATGTTATGGTACTGTCACATACATTAGATGTTATGGTAATGTCATATTCACTAGATGTTATGGTACTGTCACATACATTAGATGTTATGGTAATGTCATATTCACTAGATGTTATGGTACTGTCACATACATTAGATGTTATGGTAATGTCATATTCACTAGATGTTATGGTACTGTCACATACATTAGATGTTATGGTAATGTCATATTCACTAGATGTTATGGTACTGTCACATACATTAGATGTTATGGTAATGTCATATTCACTAGATGTTATGGTACTGTCACATACATTAGATGTTATGGTAATGTCATATTCACTAGATGTTATGGTACTGTCACATACATTAGATGCTATGGTAATGTCATATTCACTAGATGTTATGGTACTGTCACATACATTAGATGTTATGGTAATGTCATATTCACTAGATGTTATGGTACTGTCACATACATTAGATGTTATGGTAATGTCATATTCACTAGATGTTATG
>SDVV010029260.1:0-11841 GCA_016164225.1 Gammarus roeselii
CATAGTAGGGAGAGGTACAGTAGCGCTAAACAATTTTTTTCAGAGAGCGTACAGTACGAGGGGCTAAAATGAGCATTAAAATAGATAATATTCAAAATTTCAGAGACGAAAATGTCAAGACGTTTCGAGAGTAGGATCCCATCATCAGTTGAGAGGAAAATATGGATATGTTTTATTTATTTTTCAACAAAATTATAGGCTTAGACAGCAGGTGGGTGAAGAGAATAGAAAGCTTAGAGCCTGGCGTTACGATGGATGTGTCACAAGATCATGCCGTGAAGTACGAAAAATCGCCAGACCATTACCGCGAGCGATGGTAGCACTAGACGCCTTCAAGAAAGCGAGAGGAGTGAGGTGTCAGGAACGGTTGGTTCAATATAAATAGAGTTGGTTCGGGGCATGTTATGTCTGATTGGTGTCTCGGGACAGGGTAAAGTGTAGTAGCTGACTGCTGGATATTAAGGGAGGGTTTTATTTGGTGTCTGTGCAAAGACTCGAGGATAAGTAAATTAGAGCTGCTGTGTGATTGGTCTAGGATTTCGAAGTTTTTTTTTCAAAGGGTGATTATGATCCACAGCGTGCTGCTGTGGTATGGAGCGTGTGACGTTAGGAAATGGTTTACTTGTTCTGCTTGAGATTTCCGGATGTTGGTCTACTCTCGCACGGAATCTCCTTTTCGTGCTCCTGTCGCATGACGTTTGGCAGCTGTCACAAGAGAAACATTAAATGATGTCGGAACGTAAATCCAGAGACACCAAATCCTTGGAGCCAAACAAGAAACCGATGATGACGGAATTTTTCAAGGCTAGGTTAACTAAAATATGACTCGAGGATAAAAGTCGGAAAGTATGTTAAGAAGTTTGGTTTGATTTGATTTAAGCCTCATTTCCATCGGAGCCTCAACGTGACCAATAGCAGGCTCTCCCGTAGGGCTCGACGATCATGGATTCCAGTAGGCTCGCACGCATCGCTGTGCGAGATAAACAACGTTGTCAAAGTTATAACATTTTGAAAAATTCAGTCATGTCAGACGCAAGCTGGTGGTCACAAGGGAAACGTTTAGACGAAACAGATCTCCGCTTTTTATCATTTAGAACTTCAAGATTAAAAGGTAAGGACGCTAGTGCGTACAGGCAGCATAGTCGAGATTGGTACAAGGTTTAGGGCAACACTGACAAAGTAGGCTGCGACAGCAATGCAACACCATGTTTACAGCTACGCGGTCTAGTTTTGTTACAGTATAACTACTTTATTCAGATAAGATAAAGACTCAGACAAAACGAATCCCCGCCTCCAACCACTCAGAACCTCAAAAGTAATAAGTACGCCGGCCAGTACGCACAGATAGTATCGTCGAAATTGGTACAAGGCTTACGGCTTCACGGATCAGATAAACTCCAACCGCAACACATCACAAGGTTTATAGCTACGCGGTTAAAGTCAACCACAAAAATTACATATGGTCCGTGCACGCGCGAGCGAGCACAGACTGAAAAAAAAAACTCATTTACAAAATCACAAACAGGAACTCTCGCACAAATACACTAGCATCATTTTATTGTGGAAAGGGCAGGTTCATCATGGGTTAAAATCTGCTCAGATTACTGACATTACACTTATTGTTCAAGAGGATATGGTCCCTCGGATTCTAAAAGAGCCCGATGGCACCCGGAAGGTAACCCGGGTCCCCCGAACTCCCCGAGTCCCTCGAGTCAGCTCATCTCGGCTTGACTCATTTCGGCCAGCCGCGACTCGTCACGCTCAACTCGACTCGCCCCAACATGTTTCGACTGATCTCGACGCACATCGATCAGCATCGACGTGGCTCTCCCCCTCAGCGCCAATAATCCTGTTGACTGTAGTAACTAATTATTTTGCTCAAGCATTTTAGGGTGGGAGCGGAGTCGGTATGAAGGCAGAGATTCCTTGGGTCCCAAAAGAGCCTGACTAATCTCAGAGGGTAACACAAGTCCCCCGGGTTCCCCGACCTGGCCCCTCATATTCCCTCGTCTCAGCTCGTCTCGGCTTGTCTCGAATTATTTCGGCCAGTCTCGACTCGTCGCACCCAACTCGACTCACCTCAACAAGTTTTGACTGATCTCGGCGCGGCTCTCCCCTTCTGCGTCAGTAATCCTGTGGACCGCAGTAACTAATTTTTCTACTCAAGCATTTAACATTTATACATTTATATGTGCATGGGTTTTACAGCGTGTTAGGAGCGAGCAGAGGCTCCAGTGTTCAATGGGGCCTCAAAAGGGTTCCAAAGTTTCTAAAAAGGGTCCCAAAAGGGTCTCAAGGGTGTCTCAAAGGGCCCCAGAAAGATCAAAGTGGGTCCCCCCTAATCATCCTGGTCTTCCAAGTCCCCGGGTTCCATAGACCCGGAGTCCCAGTGGTCCCACGAGTACCCCCCATTCCCTGGGTCACCGTGTCTCAACCAACCTCTATATATATAATAACCAATGCAAAATTTATCACTATGGAAAAGGGCAGAAATAAATAATTGAGCCCAGAAAGAAGAAATAATAAAATACTTGAATAAAGTGTTGATGATCTATAAAATGAATACTCATCCATTCACCCCAGAAGCAGTTTGGTGTATAAAAGTGCTGAATCCGAGCATTAGTACGGAAGGACCAGAAATAATGTTTTCCTATTGGCAGTTAGAATTTGAATTGGTATGGAGTACTTATTGTTGAGGTATCTATTGCAGTGTTTTTCGAACAGGGTTTGCTGGGTAGCCATTATAAGTAAAAAAGTTTTGTAGGATATATTTCTTGGTGGAAAGCCAAGTAGGAGGAAGACAGGTGATAAGCTCTATGAATTAAGGTTTTAATGTTGTTTATCCTGTATTTTAGAGGAGTATGAGAGAAAAAAACTCATGCTTAGGCCTAAAAAGGTAGGTTTTCTGAAGATACTGGTGTGCAACTTGTTATTGTGGTCTCTTGAGATATTGATATCAAGGAGAGGGATTGTAAGAAATTCTGCAGCAATGTTTAAAAAAATGTTGCCCCAACCTGTACTGATGACCAGAGGTGAAAAAAGCCTTTATTGTGAAGCACCTTAATCAATCATTCACCCAAACAATTACTACGTTTTCACACATTGCGTTATTTCCTAACAATTCTATTTCATCATGACAATCGTGATTGGGTCTCAACTGATGTCACAGCCAGCGGGAGGCAGATACGGGGTTTAGCGGGAAGATGCGCGAACGGCGGGCGAGGCAACCTGTCCTGCCTATAATTGTTAAGGGCTAATGCAGGTAATTCGAAAACATATCCTTAACACATCAGCTAATATATAAAATAGAAGTGGTTAGATCTTAGATTATCAAGCTCTGATTCAAATTTGTTTTCCGCAAAAAATTTAAGGTATACGTCATTAATCCAGCTTAAATAGAGAAGTTAGTTTAATATTCAAGAAGCATACCTATTTTGTCCAATTGAGGGCGCAATCACAACGTAAATTTTTATAGATACTTTTGATCGTATTATTATAGGTTGTTTAAGAAGCCGTACCCCTTAAATTGACGATTGAACAGCGGAAATAAAGTAAACCTAGTCAAAGAACCCCACGCACACGAGAGCTGCAGGAATTGAAAACGTAGAATAGTGAAAGGCATCAAGAAAGAAAGAGTGCAAAAGCCTAACCTGACTGTGCCTAAACAGCGTAATGCGCCCGGCCTGTAGTGCATTGACCGCTACTGTAGGAGGAACTTGACACTACTTGCTTTAGTCATCCAGATCTATGCAAGTAAAGGATCCACCAAGTCGGCCTGAAGTGCATAGACCACTATTACGAGAAGGGGTGTTGAAGGTGTAATCTCAAGATAAGCTGTTGAATAATGTACATTGCCGAATGTTGATGGGGAGTGACCAGTGTTGTACGGAAAAGACAGGCTGATATTTTTGCTGCAAGTAAACAGGGGTGCCATATAGAAGAGGGCAATCGCTTCCCCCAAGCGGTTTACTAATCCCTCCTAACCGAGCCACGTAAATAAATGTTATCTGATGTATCTTTACAAATGAACTTTTCTTCTAATTAGTCAATCAAATGTTAAATTTTTCCGTTTCCATTGACAAATGAACGGCAATGCTTGTGGTCGCTAACTCTCATTTCATTTTTTTGTTTATTCACTGTCCAAACAATGAGCAAAATTGAGTTTATCTTCTCTCTTGTTTACAATATCTTCATCAGTTAGCTACTGTCGGATAAAAGCGCCATAAAAAAAACATGAACATCAGAGATGTTGATGGAGTACGTCGTTGTGAGCGAATGAACATTCTTCTTTAACAGTCTTTTCAAAAATGCGTATTATGGTCCCTTGCCTGACCCGTCATTGATTTTCCTGAGCCCTACTTTAGTGAAAAGCTACGTTTAGTTCAGATTAGTAAATTCAGAAAGTTGAATGAAATTTTATTCGAAAAAGTAAATGCACTGAATAAACTATTGCTAACTATACTAGTCATAATTGTAAACAATATAAAACCATGCGAATGATGCAATAATCAATCACTAAGTCTACGGAAATTACACCCAGTCTTGCTGTAACGGCTCGGCTGTCCCGGTTTCGATTCTCGGTGAGGTCGAGGATATGCCAAGCTTATGGTGGTTTTCAATTGAAACCAGTGAAAGCCGTTGATGTAATTGTTGCTGCAGGCACCAACATAAGAACTGAACCTGAGATATCATTGCTACGGTCCCGCGGGCGCTACCGTAGATCATGCCTCAACGCGATATCGTGACTAGGTCCGGCGGGTACGATAGCTGGGCATGACTTCAAGACGTGCTTGACCGTATCGAGCATGCTCGATCATTCCTCTGGGCCTGCATCGCAGGCCCAGAAGAAGTGAAAGCTGTCGGGGTCCTGCTGCAGAACTGATCACAGGCTCAGTCTTGACCCGAATTGAGATAATAGGCACGTGGGAACCTTATGCTGGTTTATGGAGAGATGTGACAGAAGCGTATTGCCGTGGTCACCCCCACCGTATCATGTCCACTGTTGAGTCCCAGTTACCACACCGTATCATCCCCTCGGGTGAGTCCCATGTACTTCCCTGTATGTTCGGTTTATTAACAGATAATATTTGCTGAATTGTCAATAAGCTTCAGTATTGCATATTCATAGACCAAGTGCCGCACCCTCCCTGGAGGAGGGGGGGGGGGAATATTTCAGAGAGGATGCAGCACTTGTTTTATGTCTATGCAATAGTGAAGCTTATTGACTGTGCTGCAAATATTGCCTGTTTATAAGTCAACTTTACAGTGAAGTATCCGAGACCCTCCAGAGGTGATGATACCGTAAAGTAACTGGGACTCACCCCAGGTGATGATATGGTGAAGTCAGCGAGACTCAACAGAGGTGATGATACTGTGAAGTAACAAACTCACCAGAAGTGATGATACTGTGAAGTAACTGAAACTCACCAGAAGTGATGATACTGTGAAGTCACAGCGACTCACCAGAGGTGATGATACGAGGAGTCGTTTCCTTGGAGAAGTGCACTGCCAGTACGGGGTCTCCAGAGCACTGGAAAAGGAAATTTATTCCAAGATAGTTGGATGTTGAATAATCTAGGACATATATTTGTGAGAATTATTTTGTCGGTTGTATAGAACCACAATTAAACAAAGCTTCAACAAGTGGGCAGAAGCTGCTTCTAATTTTAAAATGTAGTAATGTATTGAAGTCAAAATGTTTCAACTCCCAAATTAAATTTCAAATAAAGAAGCCTATCTTATAAGCCCATCTGTGCGTCAATGACTAGCACACTATGAGTGACCTGTTTTATTCATTCTGAAATTCAACTATAAGTCTGCTAATCACGCAGTTGCATGAACATGAAAAGCATCAATCCCATACGAATTACGATCAGTCTACTTCCTCTAATTACCCTCTGCCATGAGCACTACTCATTACACACCTTGACATTCGCCATCTTGCTCTCATCAGCCCACTCCCACACAGAGAGCTTCGGTTCAGGAGCGTCATCCGTCGCCGCCAGAAGCGCGCCACCGTCCTGTGGAAGGGAACGCATTTTTGACGTTTGTAATCGCAGTGGTTGGTGACAATGAGAACTCGCATTGATTCAGCCGCTGATACATATGGTTCCTTGATATGAAGAAGTGGGGGAATGACCGCAGCGTAAACGGTCAGGGTTATTCCGCATTTCGTGGTGTGAGAAGGCTAACATGACCCTGCACTATTCTATCTGATAACACACTAGGGTGCAACAAAGATACAAGTAGCAGTGCAGCCGCCATGTATAATCTCGTATTGAAGTCACTTCTATTAGCTTTACTAGTAACTTGGGAGCCTACGAACATCGGGCAAATCATTAACAAATTGCCTGCTTGCGGAAGAGGCGTAACTTGGGAGCCTACGACACCACAAACAAAAGACTGCAGTAACACACCTCCAACAGTACCTGAACTCTCCTGAAGTTTGGCCACTGGACGACAGAATGAAGGTGTCCGCAAGCAAGTCATGACTTACATTATAAACACTAGATAACAGTGAACAACGCATCCATCATCACGTCACGCTCAACAACACTAGTCATACCCCACAGTCCCACTACACTGTCCTTGGAGTAACTTACGACACAGAGATGATGAAACCTCACACGATCAACATCGGCACTAAAGCTTTACCTAGGATGAACATGTCCCGGGTACTTAACACAACCACCTACGGTCACTTCGAGGAATCAATTAAAACACTATACTAACTATTCAATCGGTCTAACATCCCTTACGAAACACCGCCTGGTCCTCTGACCTTGCATCCACAAACATCAATTCCATACAAAGAATACAGAATTCGGCCTTGCGCATCGCAACGGGATTCAAACAGACCACACCAGTTCCCCCCATGCATGAGGAAACCAAGGTCCTCCACTCAAACATCATCTTCATATGAGAAAGACAATTCTTCAACAAGAATGTAGACCCGGCACACCCCTGCTACAAACCTATTGACCCCACGTCAAACAGACACCTACAAAACGAGCCGTCAAAACATTACGGCTCTCTTTCCACGGTCACTCCCCGTCCTACGAATAACGCATCTAACCAGAAGATGATCTTGCACAGGATGAACACAGTGCAGAATCACCCACGTGAGGTGGACATGGAGGAGTTGGTGTGGAATATGGGTGACAGGTTGAACCTTTCCCGATCGATGTGCGGACACAACACGGCCCTTCAGTCATCTCACTATAGATTATGGAATGTCCCTTCCGATCTCTGCTGGCGGTGCCGAAGTTTGCCCGATACGGTCAAGCACGTGATAATGTCGTGCCAGACCATTGCACTCGGAAGGCTCAACCATAACAGCGCGTCCGTGCGTGATCTGTGGGAACGCCAGCGAGACTGCATCGACTTCCTAAGGGTTGTAGGCCTCATATGAGGGCCTGCTCCTGCTGCAACATTCTCAGCATGCAGTTGTCGGTGGGTTACCAGACTTCGGGCAATGCGCCGGCTGCGGCTCATTCGCTGCACGAGGAGCTAAGGTTGTGTAGCAACAACAACCGATTTTCATTTAGAAGAGTGGACAAATACCAGCGTTCTTTCCTCCTTTCCAAGCCGGTTTAATAAAATCCAACCTTGGTCCCAACGCCTACCCTCGTCTCACCAGCGGTCGCGCCTACCTGCGTCGCTTCGGCGTGATTTGGTACAGATTAAGGACACGACACAAAATAATGTTTTGATGTCCACCACAATAGAAATGAAACGCATGGGTGGCCATATATTAACTGACGTCCAACCCACAACGTGAATATAGACCTCAACAATAACGCACTTATCATGCACCAACACCAGGCACGGTAAGCTCCATGAGCGGCCATTTTACAAAGCGTCAGGTGGCCACACAGATTCCACCAGCGGCTCCTTGACCCCTGGAGCAATCCATGTCACCACAGGCTGTCCTTTCTGCACCCACGTCGCCACCTCACCCACTCTTACCCCCATCGATCCTACCACGACAAGAATTCCAAGACAATGTCGGACCATGAACATATTACAAATGAACCATAACTGTATTGCTCAAGAAGCAATAGAACTCCATCATTTCATCTACAAACACCTCACTCACATCGATTACTCAAGAAAACTGAACTCTACCAAATAATCAAGCCACCAAAGTTTCACTGCTCCACGACCGTCGTAACAATGACAACGACGGACACATTACACCATCACATAATTAGATGTGATGCTGTAATGTGTGTGGATCACACACTAGAGGTGCAATCAATATATACTCATTCAAATCTAAAAAAAAACATATACATCCCTCCATCCAGGTCCTGTCCACCACATTACACACTTCACCTAGACTACCTCACCATCGCCCCCATCACGTCCGCTCTAGATTTAACCGCAAACTATTTCCTGGCTAACCACACAAAACCCTGACCTAAGAGCTGATATTCTCATCGACCAACGAACACACACCCAGATACACTGCTAGTAGTGTATCTGGGCGGTAATTAGGGGGTGCAAGACGCGGATGTGAAGGAATTAGATAGGCGTTAATTAGGGGGTGCAAGACGCGGATGTGAATTAATTAGACAGGCGTTAATTAGGTGGTGTAAGACGCGGATGTGGAGGAATTAAATAGGCGTTAATTAGGGGGTGCAAGACGCGGATGTAAAGGAATTAGATAGGCGTTAATTAGGAGGTGCAAGACGCAAGAGAAGGAATAAGATAGGCAATAATTAGGCGGAGCGAAACGCAAGTGAAGGAATTAGATAGGCGTCAATTTTTTGTGAGTCGGCCGATATATTTATTAGGATGTATATTATTTCTCAATGTGACCGACTTGGTCGCTTGGACCTTATACTCGAAGGTGTATTTAGTTCTTTTCTGATCAATTGCTTATAGGGTGGCCAAAACGCAAGTAGAAGCGATTGCTATAGTTCAACCTCAAGTGGTAATTAGCTATGGCAATTAGCGATTTTATCTCTGGATGTGCGGTCACACCAAGATTTTATCTCGTGATATATGGTCCTCTTGGAGAATAGTTTTCCATACGGGAAATTTCAAGCTCCTTACGGTATCTGGTTGCTTCATTTACGATTGCTTACGTACGGATTATATAGATTAGGTCTTGTCAACGCTATATATGATTGTTTTGGAATATTTCGCGCGGTAGGAGGTCATGATACATATTACGATGCTTGTTATTGAATGACTCATTTGAATAGAAGGCATTGTTTATACATGATAATTTTATACTGCACGATTGATATTATTTGATAAAATCTACTATGTGAAGGAATATGATATAGGATGATTAGATCGTTGAACCTATTATTCAATGTAATTTTTATGTAGTATGTTATTTGATAATGTGTCTGACTCAGGCGCTGTATTTCTCGGACATTGTAGTTATATGTTAAGACAAATTAATCTTGTGGGCAAGTTAGTTACTGTTACTGATGGTACATAGAGATACCAAAAACGCAAGTTTTGAGAGACCACCCGGGAAGTTGAGAGTGGGTGGTCCGAATGATTTATATCTGTCGAATGTCGCACAGAGATTTTTTCTCGAGATATATGGTCCTCTTGGAGAAAAGTTTTTCCATACGGGAAATTTCAGTTTCCTTACGGTATCTGGTTGCTTTCATTAACGATTGCTTACGTACGGATTGTATAGATGTACGTTATTAGGTCTTGTCAACGCTATATATGATTGTTTTGGAATATTTCGCACGATAGGAGGGCATGATATAAATTACTATGTTTGTTTTTGAATGACTAATTTGAATAGAAGGCATTGTTTATACATGATATTATTGATTGAATCCACTCACTTTGTCGTATTCAATAGATATATTTTCATAGATTTGTCAGGATCCAATGTTAAGAAACAAACAGCTGCAGATACGCTCACGTTTCCTCAGATGATTTTTTTTTGTAGACAATGGAACAAGATATATTTATACATATATCTTAATAGATTAAGATACATATTTAGGTGAACAATTTTTAGGGACGGATGCAAATACGTTCACGTTTCTTCAGATAATTTTTTTCTGTAGACAATGAAACAAGATTTATTCATGCATATATATTAATGGATTTAAATAGACATTTAGGTGAACAATTCTAGGGTTTTGGCACAACATTCACGCATGTTCGAAAAACATATTACAGGTTGACAATCAATCATGGTCAATCATGTTCATTTATTTGGTTTACATAGAAACATTTACATCGTTTTTACGGGTTTTGTTACAGTTTTTTCCAATGCATATTATATCAATGCCTTTTTTTGGTGGACAATGAGACAAGTTTATTATTATAATTTATATATTTTATATACATAAGAGCATACAAGGATTATTTACATTTTATGAACATTCAGAGGATAAAACCTGTTGAGGTACATGTACTTTCATCATCAAGTCATGTACATACGCCAACGACGGTCTCACCCGGCTTGCGTCTCTTCCATGTTAAATTCATTTCTTCATCAATTTCATTAGCCAAGGCTCATCGCTTCCTCTTTTTAGTGACTGTAGGTTCATTTTCAATGGATTTTTTGGGAATGTCCAGGTGGCCATAGGCAAGAGTTGTGCATGCGTCGTGATAGTAGCGCTCATTCTCAAATTTATTGAGGCAGTTTTTGATAGTGCGTACAGTTTGGAGTTAGCATGTTTGCGCACTAATGTTGTGTATTGTCTCAAAGTGTGTGTATGTTCTGGTTATGAATGTCCCTGTATTGTTCATGTTTGATTTTGGCTTGTGTCTGGTAATTGACACCTTTGGCAGCCGATTTTGTTGCGTCGGACTCGAGCAACATGCTGTAACACTTGGGTTGTAAGCAGATGATTTCACTCGGGTAGTCATCAGCTGTTCTCGCTTTTCAGTAGTCCCAGCTGTCCTTTCTTGGATTCATCAAACAAGGGGTGATTTTTAGGATAGTGTGAGAAGTCCACGTATTCAGACAGGGGAGCTTGGCGCATTTCCGCTTCAATGTCGGCCACGCCTTTGAACTGGATCAGCAACGAGTCAGTGTCCGAGTAGATGAGCAAGACGTTGTCACCGTAGCGTGGCTTCAGTGTCTCAGAGAAGGAGCTGTAGACTTTTACTTTTGCTTTTTCAAGCACGAAAAATCCAACTTGGAGTGGATGAACAACCGTTCGGATATTTTTTGCTTGAAGATCATGATGACTGTTTCGGAGCCGATGACGTAGCAGTTTTTTAAGAGCGGGTTCACTCTAACTCAGGCATAATTGGTAGGTTGTTGCATCATTGTGATATTTTTTATATGTATATATGACATTCTGTTACGATAAAGCCAGGGTTACTTTAACCCTTAGCGCTCCGTTGTACTCACCCCAGCAGTATCTCCTTCCATCGATTCCTTTGTTATCAGACATAGAGAAATCTGTATAATAAATAGCTGACTGTTTTAATCCTTCAATAATAGTTTCATGATGTAAATTTCTGCACGATAATCATAGGATTGTATGTTCAAGAGGTGTAAGTCCATGCTACATCTTCATGGAATTTTCGTTATTGATCCCTAGCAAATGTCTACTTTAACCTTCAGGAGACGATTTACTGGATGGAGGGGTCCTAGAGCATTTACGGTTTGGCTACCCTTCACCTGATGAGATATATATCTACGATAGCTTAGGTACTTGTGTGCATTTTCAATTAGCTTGATATCCGTCACATTTTCAATGTAAGGCAAGAGGCGTTTTAGTGCATTTTCAATGCTAATCATTCGAGTTAAATTTAGGATATTGCAAACAAAGATTTATTAGATATATTATTTTATTGATAATAGACTTTGACACATTTATATTTACATATTATACATAT
>SDVV010029261.1:0-11841 GCA_016164225.1 Gammarus roeselii
TGTGTGCTGTGTTACTCTCTCATAGTGTGTGCTGTGTTACTCTCTCATAGTGTGTGCCGTGCTACTCTCTCATAGTGTGTGCTGTTCTACACTATCTTAGTGTCTGATGTGCTACTAACTCATAGAGTTTGCTATGCTACACATGCATTAGTATGTTTCCAATTGGAAGCAGCGGACTTAACCTAAACCAAAGTGCAACGTACTGCTGAAATAATCTTGTCAATGTCACAACAGTAAACTTTTGACTTCAGCAATCGGTAGCGTCCCATCGAAACATAACACCTCCAAACACATGCATGGTGGCCCGTCTGACAGCTCCTATTTCCTCACTGTTGAGGCCCGTCTGACAGCTCCTATTTCCTCACCTTTGAGGCCCTTCTGAGAGCTCTTATGTCCCCACCGTATAGGCTCTTCTGACAGCTCATATTTCCTCACTGTTGAGGCCCTTCTGACAGCTCCTATTTCCTCACTGATAAGGCCCTTCTGACAGCTCTTACTTCCTCACCGTTGAGGTCCTTCTGATAGCTCCTATTCCCTCACTATTAAGGCCCTTCTGACAGCTCATATTACCACACAGTTGAGGTTCTTCTGACAGCTCCTAATTCCTCACCGTTGAGGCCCTTCTGACAGCTCCTATTCCATCAACTTTGAGGCCCTTTTGACAGCTCCTATTCCCTCACCGTTGAGGCCCTTCTGACAGCTCCTGTTTCTTCACCGTTGAGGTCCTTCTGACAGCTCCTGTTCCCTCACCGTTCAGGCCCTTCTGACGGCTCTTATTCCCTCACCGTTGAGGCTCTTCTCACAGCTCCTGTTCCTTCACCGTTGAGGCTCTTCTGACAACTCCTGTTCCCTCACTATTGAGGCCCATCTGACAGCTCCTGTTCCTTCTCCGTTGAAGCCATTCTGACGGCTCCTATTCACTCACCGTCGAGACCTTTCTGACAGCTCAATTACCTTCACCGTTGAGGCCATTCTGACAGCTCCTGTTTCTTCACCGTTGAGGCCCTTCTGACAGCTACTATTCCCTCACCGTTGAGGCCCTTCTCACAGCCCTTCTCACAGCCCTATTCCCTCACCGTTGAGGCCCTTCTGAGAGCTGCTATTCCCTCGCCGTTGAGGCCCTTCTCACAGCTCCTATTACCCCACCGTTGAGGCCCTTCTGTCAGCTCCTATTCCTTCACCGTTGAGGCCATTCTGACAGTTCCTATTCACTCATCGTTGAGGCCCTTCTAACAGCTCCCATTCCCTCACCGTTGAGGTCCATCAGACAGCTCCTATTCCTTCACCGTTGAGGCCCTTCTGATAGCTCTTATTCCCTCGTCGTTGAGATCCTTCTGACAGCTCCTATTTCCTCGTCGTTGAGGCTCTTCTGACAGCTACTATCCCCTCACCGTTGAGGCCCTCCTGACAGCTCCTATCCCCTCACCGTTGAGGCCCTTCTGACAGCTACTATACCCTCACCGTTGAGTCCCTTCTGACAGCTCCTATTCCCTCACCGTTGAGGCCCTTCTGACAGCTCCTTGCGTGACACGTCATAATTACAGATTCAGCTGACGAGTTTGTTTTTTATTACTGCTCAAAACGGTCTCAAACACTAGTATATTATTCGTGCCAAGTAAACTAATGTAACAGGCGTCAATTGGAAATTAGAACAAAACTGCTCTCCCTCAACATTGTGGCGCAAACTGTCCCGGCATTGATAGAACTCCCACGGCATTGATAGAACAAAATGCATATCATTCCTCTTGCAAGAGGAAGCAGTTCTGTACGAGAATTCAATGGAAGGACTAAACGCATCATACATGTACATACATGTTTCTTATAAAATGAATTCTAACCCCAATTGACCACAACGATGAGTACTTCACTCCCTCTAATGACCCGAGCCGAGTAAATATGATTCAATGCTCTCATCTTTCTACACACATTTATTGTAAACACGGGGCACAAACATTGCTCTGTCAGATTGATGCCATATATTCTGGTGTAAAAGTAAACAATATATGTTACAACGCTAATTATGGAGGGAACAAAACCCACAATGCCTCGTCGGAGGAAGGAAAACTGTAAATTGTATATTGTTGGAACCATCTAGTTCAGTATGACGTGGACATCTGAAGTTTTGGAATGCATGGTTTGTGGCAGTAATCCTTGATTTTTCCCCTTCTCATCCTTTTCTCACCTTTCAATGGTGTTTCCACTCTGTGCTGCCTCCTAGATGTTTTCCCTCTGTCGTATTGAGTAAAGGGCCATGGTATCTTCCTTTATCTTGGAAGTATATCGTTCAAATTTTTCTAGTAGTTGAATGCATACCATAGTTTTTAAGATAATATGATTGTATTATGGTAAGAAAACGTAGGTCGTAGTTTTTGTAGATGGAAGTAAACCATCTTTGTGTTAAAATGTCATGTGTTAAAATGTCATGTGTTAAAATGTCATGCTTGATGCCGGCCTGTGGGCTTGGAAGGCGGTCACCGCTTGGGTAAGAAGCCTCGGGCCAACAGTGCGCTCCGAACCATGGTTAGTGTAGGTTCACAATTTCGGTGCTCTCCCATGATACCACGAAACATCATTGCTAAAATAACTCCAAATAATGTTAGAATTATTGTAGCAGTTAGAAAGAACTAACTCTGCCAGTTAGATACATACGTAGTTTAAAACAGATATAGATTTTGTAGCACTGAATGACCGTGTTAGTGATGAGACTATATTCGCGTGTCTACCTTTTTGGACTCCCGCCGAAACCCAAGTAAGTTCCCGTTGTGTATCATAGTGATGTGTTAAATATGCCTAGTCCAAAAAATCAAAATCTCAAACAGGTGTCGATCCCATTCAAAGGTGTGTGAAAATATATGTAAAGTGTGCAAAGGGAAAGAAAATAATTCCTCACAAATTAATTATTAAATGTTCCCATACACACAAGAGGGTTCCACGGTTTGCCGCCTAATTCTCAAACTTTTCTGCTTGAGGCATAAGGCCCTTTCTTCCTATCGCTGTTTGTTCAATTTTCCAGAATAGCAAATGAATTTATCCCCAGGCACTTGCTAATTTGTTTCTTGTTTTGCCGTGAGTGCAATCAGTTTTCAAGGCCATTGCCGGAGGCAGTGCGCATGAACATCAGTGTAGTACATCCGCTTGAAGGCAATCGCTGCCACTGTTTGACATGAGGTCAGTGCTTTCTGCTTTAAGGGCAGTAAAAAGTTTCCTCGAAGAATTGCTCATTTGCTTCACGGAAACAGTCAGCTATTGATTTGATTTGCAAAGCAGGGCACACTTACTTCAGGACAGCATCCAGCCATGTATTTCGGAAGGCTCTGCTCACATGGTCTAAGAGAGATGTCTGAAGCTACCCATGTCTCTTTGTAGGGTCCACACAATTGGCTCACTGCGTTAGTGTACCAGGTTTCTAGTCAGGCTCTGCACACTGCTTCAAGGTGGTGGTCAGCAATGTTTCTGGGCGGGCTCGGCACACTTGTTTCGAGACAGCAGTCAGTCATGTTTATCGAGTGGTTTGGTACAGTTCCTTTATGGCAGCAGTAAATCATATTTCTCTGCAGGGTCGACACTTTTATTTTGATGCATTTGTAGCCTTTTTATTCATTGGGCTCGGCACACTGCTTCATGGCAGCAGTCAGCCATGTTATTCGGAGTCTTGGCACACTTGCTTCAAAGGAGTCTGTCATGCCTCGGCAGGGGTGGCACACTTTCTTCTAGGCAAAAGCCAGTCATGTTTCTCGGCAGACCCGGCACACCTGCTCTTGGTAGCAGTGAGCTACCAGGGAGCAGTGAGCCATGTTTATCGGGTAGCAGTGAGCCATGTTTATCGGTAGCAGTGAGCCATGTAGCAGTGAGCCATGTTTATCGGGAGGCTCGGCACACTTGCTTCAAAACAGAAGCCATTCATGTTCTCGGCAGACACGGCACACCTGCTTCATGGTAACAGTGAGACAAGTTGATCTGCAGGCCAGGCATATTTGTTTTACGAAAGCAGTCAGCAATTTTGGTCGGCAGGTTTGGAATACTTTATTCCGCGCAACAGATAGCTTTTCTTCTCAGCAGGCTCGACACACTTACTTCAACGTATTAGAAGACAACCCCCTTTCTTAGCAGGCTGGCTACACTTACTTCACCGTATTAGAAGACAGTCCTGTTTCTCAGCTGGCTCGACTCACTTACTTCAATGTATTAGAAGACAGCCATGTTTCTCGGTGGGCTCGGCCCTTAGGCCCCAAGGTAGCAATCAGTCATGTTATTTGGCAGGCGGGCAGGCTCAGAACATTTTTTTCAGTGCAGTAATCAGACATGTTTCTCGACATGCTTGGGCGACTAGTACAAGGCAGCAGTCAGGCATGTTTCCCTCCAGGCTTGGCGCATTTGTTATCTATTTTTAGCGCTTCTCAGTGGACCGGATACACTATTCTGTCATGCTGATTTAGCGCTTCTCGTTGGACCATAAACATTTTTCTGTCATGCTGAGGTCGGCGCCTCTTAGTGGACCGGACACACTCGTCTGTCATGCTGGGGTCAGTACCTTTCAGTGGACCGGACACGCCCTTCTATCATGCTGGGGTCAGCGCTTCTCATTGGACCGGATACACTCTTCTGTCATGCTGGGGTCAGCGCCTCTCTGTGGACCGAAGACTCAGAAGTCTGTACACGGATCTGGGCGCCGACCATTGCTTTTGAGGAGCCGGTTTGCTGTTGCCTCGGGTTCGTTGGTGACTAAAACCGTGTGCTATTTCATGAAGAGCTCAGTGAGCCTCAGAGAGCCCCAATGAGCTTGGTTGTTTGAGCCTTATTGTCTGGGGCAATACAAGCCGCTTACGCTTTTAGTGAAGCTGTCTGTAGAGGCCACAGTTCAGCTTGTTGCTTCTCCGAGGTGACAGAAGACAGGTATGTACTCTGGACGCAGCGGGTTTCTGGTGCACTGGACGTAGCGTGTTGTTGGTGCCCTGGACGCACCGTGTTGTTCGTGCACTAGACCCACCGTGTTGTTGGTGCACTGGACGCAGCGTGTTGTTGGTGCACTAGACGCAGTGTGTTGTTAGTGTACTGGACGCAGCGTGTTGTTGGTGCCCTGGACGCAGCGTGTTGTTGGTGCACTGGACGAAGCGTGTTGTTGGTGCACTGGACGAAGCGTGTTATTGGTGCACTGGACGCAGCGTATTGTTGGTGCACTGGACGCAATGTGTTGTTGGTGCGCTGGACGAAGCGTGTTGATGGTGCACTGGACACAACTGTTGTTAGTGCACTGGACGCAGCGTGTTGTTGGTGCACTGGCCGCAGCGTGTTGTTGGTGCACTGGACGCATCGTGTTGTTGGTGCACTAGACACACCGTGTTGTTGGTGTACTAGCCGCAGCGTGTTGTTGGTGCACTGGACGCAGCGTGTTGTTAGTGCACTGGACGCAGCGTGTTGTTGGTGCACTGGCCGCAGCGTGTTGTTGGTGCACTAGACCCATCGTGTTGATGGTGCAATGGACTCAGCGTGTTGTTGGTGCACTGGACGAAGCGTGTTGTTGGTGCACTGGACGCAGCATTTTGTTGGTGCACTGGACGCAGCGTGTTGTTGGTGCACTGGACGCAGCGTGATGTTGATGCACTGGACGCAGCGTGTTGTTGATACACTGGACGCACCGTGTTGTTGGTGCACTGGACGCAGCGTGTTGTTTGTGCACTGGACGCAGCGTGTTGTTGGTGCACTGGATGCAGCGTATTGTTGGTGCACTGGACGCACCGTGCTGTTGGTGCACAGGACGCATCGTGTCGTTGCTGAACTGGAAGCAGCGTGTTGTTGGTGCACTGGACGTAGCGCGTTGTTGTTGCACTGGACGCAGCGTGTTGTTGGTGCACTGGACGAAGCGTGTTGTTAATGCACTGGACGTAGCGTGTTGTTGGTGCACTGGACGCAGCCTGTTGTTATTGCACTTGATGCTGCGTGTTGTTGGTGCACTGGGCGCAGTTTGTTGTTGATGTACTGGCCGCAGCGCGTTGTTGGTGTATTGGGCGCCTCGTGTTGTTGGTACGCATGGTGCCTTGTATTGTTGGTGCACTTGGCGCAGCGTGTTGTTGGTGCACAGAGCGCAGGGTGTTGTTTGTGCACTGGGCGCCTCTCGTTGTTGGTTCATTGGGCGCCTTGCGTTGTTAGTGCACTGGGCACAGCGTATTGTTGATGCACAGGAAGCAGGGTGTTGTTGGTGCACTGGGTGCCTCGTGTCGTTGGTGCATTGAACGCAGCGTGTTGATGGTACAACACACGGAGGAAAACTTCTCACTCAACATTTCTTTCCCACCGATGAAGGTTCTCTTCACGATGGCGTCCATAAGTGAAGTGAAACACTTCGGTACAAACCATCGTCCCCCAGACTCACTAGACTCTTATGATGTGGGAACGCGTGTTCTCTCATAAGAGTGGGTGAATAAATTCCCCCCCCCCTCCTCGTCCGGGGTGATTCGACCTAAATAAGTCTTGCATGCCTACACTCGTCCGGTTAGTTGGCCTGAGTACTCTGGTCCGGTTAGTTTGCCTCCGTACTCTGGTCCGGTTAGTTGGCCTGCGTACACTGGTCCTAATAGTTGGCATGCGTATTATGGTCCAATTAGTTGGCCTGTGTACTCTGGTCCGATTAGTTGACCTGCATACTCCAGTCCGATTAGTTAGCCGACGTACACTGGTCCGATTTGTCGGCCTGCGTACTCTGGTCCGGTTACTTGTCCTGCGTACTATGGTCCGGTTTGTTGGCCTGCGTACTCTGGTCCGATTAGTGGGCCTGCGTACTCTGGTCCGATTAGTTGGCCTGCGTTCTCTGGTCGGATTAGTTGGCCTGCGTACTCTGGTCCGATTAGTTGGCCTGCGTACTCTGGTCCCATTATTTGGGCTGCGTGCTCTGGTCCGATTAGTTGGCCTGCGTACTCTGGTCCGATTAGTTAGCCTGCGTACTCTGGTCCGGTTAGTTGGCCTGCGTACACTGGTCCTAATAGTTGGCATGCGTATTATGGTCCAATTAGTTGGCCTGTGTACTCTGGTCCGATTAGTTGACCTGCGTACTCTGGTCCGATTAGTGGGCCTGCGTGCTCTGGTCCGATTAGTTGGCCTGCGTTCTCTGGTCCGATTAGTTGGCCTGCGTACTCTGGTCCGATTAGTTAGCCTGCGTACTCTGGTCCGATTAGTAAGACTGCGCACGCTGGTCCGGTTAGTTGGCCTGCTTACTCTGGTTCGCCTGCGTGCTCTGGTCCGATTAGTCGGCCTGCGTACTCTGGTCCGATTTTTTGGCCTGCGTACTCTGGTCCGGTTAGTTGGCCTCTTTCGCCCTTTTCTTCTTGGGCCTTTGTTGGCGTTGATGTGTTCCATCAGCGCGTTTCAAGGCTTAGACGGTCAGCGCGTCTCAAGGCCTGGACGGTCAGCGCGTCTCAAGGCATGGACGGTCAGCGCGTCTCATGGCATGGACGATCAGTGCGTCTCATGGCATGGACGGTCAGCGCGTCTCAAGGCATGGACGGTCAGCGCGTCTTAAGGCATGGACGGTCAGCGAGCCTCAAGGCATGGACGGTCAGCGCGTCTCAAGGTATGGACGGTCAGCGCGTCTCAAGGCATGGACGGTCAGCGCGTCTCATGGCATGGACGTCAGTGCATCTCACGGCATGGACGGTCAGCGCGTCTTAAGGCATGGATGGTCAGCGCATCTCAAGGCATGGACGGTCAGCGCGTTTCAGGGCATGGACGGTTAGCACATCTTAAGGCATGGACGGTCAGCGCGTCTCAAGGCATGGTCTGTAATATGCTTCGGAAGGGACCTAATTCTTGAGGAGCAAATTAGACGCTGAGCAATAATGAAATTCATGACGTTTTCAATCTATAAAGTTTTGGCATTTTAGGAGAATCTCTTGTACGCTGTTTTGCTTCATTTTTAGGAGCATTCACAGAATTCTGAACCATAGTAGAGCACGGATACTGGAGTACTGGTATTGACGCACTGGTACTGGAGCACTGGTACTGAAGCACTGGTACTGGAGCACTGGTACTGGAGCGCTGGTACTGGAGCACTGCTACAGGAGCACTGGTACTGGAACACTAGTACTGGAGCACTGGTACTGGAGCACTGGTAATGGAGCACTGGTACTGGAGCACTGGTACTGGAGAACTGGTACTGGAGCACTGGATCTGGAGCACTGGTACTGGGGCACTGGTACTCAAGTACTGGTACTGGAGCACTGGAACTGGAGCACTTGTACTGGAGCACTGGGACTGGAGCACTGGGACTGGAGCACTGGTACTGGAGCACTGGTAATGGAGCACTGGGGCTGGAGAACTGGTAATGGAGCACTGTGACTGGATCACTGGGACTGGAGCAGTTGGACTGGAGGACTGGGACTGCAGCACTGGGACTGGAGCACCGGTACAGGAGCACTGGGATTGGAGCACTGGTACTGGAGCACTGGAACTCTGGAGAACTGGGACTGGAGGACTGGTACTGGAGCACTGGTACTGTGTACCAGTGCGTACCAGAGTACCTGCGTACTCTGGTCCGGTTAGTTGGCCTCTTTCGCCCGGTTCTTCTTGGGCCTTCGTTGGCGTTGATGTGTTCCATCAGCGCGTCTCAAGGCCTGGACGGTCAGCGCGTCTCATGGCATGGACGGTCAGCGCGTCTCAAGGCATGGACGGTCATGGCGTCTCAAGGCATGGACGGTCAGCGCGTCACAAGCCATGGACGGTCAGCGCGTCTGAAGGCATGGACGGTCAGCGCGTCACAAGGCATGGACGATAAACGCGTCTCATGGCATGGACGGTCAGCGCGTCTCAAGGCATGGACGGTCAGCGAGTCTTAAGGCATGGACGGTCAGTGCGTCTCGAGGCATGGACGGTCAGCGCATCTCAAGGCATGGACGGTCAGCGCGTCTCAAGGCATGAACGGTTAGCGCATCTCAAGGCATGGACGGTCAGTGCGTCTTAAGGCATTTACGGTCAGCGCGTCTTAAGGCATGGAAGGTCAGCGAGCCTCATTGCATGAACGGTCAGCGCGTCTCATGGCATGGACGGTCAGCGTGTCTCAAGGCATGGACGGCCAGCGCATCTCAAGGCATGGACGGTCAGCGCGTCTCAAGGCATAGACTGTAATATGCTTCTTAAGGGACCTGATTCTTAAGGAGCAAATTAGACGCTGAGCAATAATGAAATTAATGGCGTTTTCAATCTATAAAGTTTTGGCATTTTAGGAGAATCTCTTGTATGCTGTTTTGCTTCATTTTTAGGAGCATTCACAGAATTCTGAACCAGAGTAGAGCACGGATACTGGAGCACTGGTACTAACGCACTGGTACTGGAGCACTGGTACTGAAGCACTGGTACTGAAGCACTGGTACTGGACCACTGGTTCTGGAGCACTGGTACTGAAGCTCTGGTACCGGAGCACTGGTACTGGAGCGCTGGTACTGAAGCACTGGGACTGGAGCACTGGTACTGGAGACTTGATACTGGAGCACTGGGAATGGATCATAGGGACTGGAGCACCGAAACTGGTGCACTGGTACTGGAGTACTGGGACTGGAACACTGGTTCAGGGGCACTGGGACTGAAGGACTGGACAGGAGCACTGGGACTGGAGCACTGGTACTGGAGCAGAGGGGCTGGAGAACTGGTACTGGAGCACTGGGACTGGAGCACTGGTACTGGTGCACTGGGACTGGAGCGCTGGTACTGGAGCACTGGGACTGGAGCACTGTTACTGGAGCGTTGAGACTGAAGCACTGGGACTGGAGCACCGGGACTGGAGCACTGGTACTGGTGCACTGTGATTGAAACACTGGTACTGGAGCACTGGGTCGGAAGGACTTGGACAGGAGCACTAGGACCAGAGCACTGGTACTGGAGCACTGAGACCGGAGCACTGGTACTGGAGCACTGTTACTGGAGCACTGGTACTGGAGCACTGGTACTGGAGCACTGGTACTGGAGCACTGGTACTGGAGTACTAGGACTGGAATACTAGTACTGGAGCAGCGGTACTGAGGCACTGGTACTGAAGGACTGGTACTGGAGTACTGGGACTGGAGCACTGGTACTGGAACACTGGGATTGGAGCTCTGGGACTGGAGCACTGGTGCTGGCTCACTGTTGCTGGAGCCCTAGGACTGGAGCACTGGGACTGGAGCACTGAGACAGGAACACTGGGACTGGAGCATTGTTACTGGAACACTCGGACTGGAACACTGAGACGGGAGCAATGGGACTGGAGCACTGGGACAGGAACAATGGGACTGGAGCACTAAGACTGGAGGCCTGGTACTGGAACACTGGAACTGGAGCACTGAGACTGGAGGACTGGTACTGGAGCATTGGTACTGGAGCTCTTGAACTGGAGCACTGGGACTGAAGGACTGGTACCGGAATACTGGGACTAGAGCACTGGTACTGAAGCTCTGGGACTAAAGTACTGGGACTGGTGCACTGGGATAGGAGCACTGGGACTGGAGCACTTGGACGGGAGCACTGGTACTGGAAGACTAGTACTGGAGCACCATGACTGGAGCACTGGGACTGAAGGACTGGTACTGGAGTACTGGGACTAGAGCACTGGTACTGGAACACTGGGACTTGAGCTCTGAGACTAAAGCACTGGTGCTGGAACACTGGTGCTGGAGCACTGGGACTGGAGCACTGGGACTGCTGGAGCACTAGGACTGGAGCACTGGGACTGGAGCATTGGTACTGGATCACTAGTACTGGAGCTCTTGGACTGGAGCACTGGGACGGGAGGACTGGTCCTGGAGTACTGGGACTGGAGCACTGGTACTGGAACACTGGAACTGGAGCTCTGGGACTGGAGCACTGGTGTTGTAGCACTGGGACTGGAGCACTAGGACTGTTGGAGCTCTAGGACTGGAGCACTGGGACTTGAGCACTGGGACTTGAGCACTGAGACTGGAGCACTGGAACTAGAGCCCTGGTACTGGAGCACTGGGACTGAGGCACTGTGACTGGATCACTGGGACTGGAGGACTGGGACTGGAGGACTGGGACTGGAGCCCTGGGACTGGATAACTGAGACTGGACCACTGGGACTGGAGCACTGGGACTTGAGCACTGGGACTGGAGCACTGGGACTGAAGCACTGGGACTGGAGCGCTGGGACTGAAGCATTGTTACTGGAGCACTAGGACTGGAGCACTGGGACTGGAGCACTGGGACTGGAGCACCGGGACTGTAGCACTGGGACTGGACTACTGGACTGGAACACTGGGACAACTGCACTGGGACTGGAGCACTAGGACTGGAGCACTGGTACTGAAGCACTGGAACTGGAGCACCAAGACTGGAGGACTGGTACTGGAGCACTGGTGCTGGAGCTCTTGAACTGGAGCACTGGGACTGAAAGACTGGTACTGGAGTACTGGGACTGAAGCATTGTTACTGGAGCACTGGGACTGGAGAACTGGGACTGGAGCACTGGGACTGGAACACTGGGACTAGTGCACTGGGACAGGACTACTGGACTGGAACACTGGGACAACTGCACTGGGACTGGAGCACTAGGACTGGAGCACTGGTACTGAAGCACTGGAACTGGAGCACCAAGACTGGAGGACTGGTACTGGAGCACTGGTGCTGGAGCTCTTGAACTGGAGCACTGGGACTGAAAGACTGGTACTGGAGTACTGGGACTGAAGCATTGTTACTGGAGCACTGGGACTGGAGAACTGGGACTGGAGCACTGGGACTGGAACACTGGGACTAGTGCACTGGGACAGGACTACTGGACTGGAACACTGGGACAACTGCACTGGGACTGGAGCACTAGGACTGGAGCACTGGTACTGAAGCACTGGAACTGGAGCACCAAGACTG
>SDVV010029262.1:0-11840 GCA_016164225.1 Gammarus roeselii
CGTGGAGAGCTATTAAGAGTTGAGTTTTAATCCACATCATAGCCAAACACGCTGCCTAGCTGAACGTGGAGAGCTAATAGAAGTTGCGTCTGGTTTAACTTCATAGGCAAACACTGCCCATCTCAGCGGGGAAAGGTGATAGGAGTTGAATTTTATTTTATATCATATTCAAGCACACACTGCCCAGCTTAGCGTGGAGAGCTGAAAAGATTTGAGTTTCATTCAACGTCATACGCTGACACACTGCCCAGCTCAGCGCGGAGAGCTATCAAGAGTGGGTTTTGTTTCACATCATGGGCAAACACACTGCCCAGCTCAGCGTAGAGAGCTAGTGAGGGTGGAGCTTTGTTCCACCTCATAGGTAAACGCACTGCCCAGCTCAGCGTGGAGAGCTAATACGAGTTGAATTTTTTCACATCATAGGCAACCACACTGCCCAGCTCAACGTGGAGAGCTAATGAGAGATAAGTTTTGTTTTACGTCATAGACAAACACCCTGACCAGCTCAACGTGGAGCGCTAATGAGAGATAATTTTTCTTTTACATCATAGGCAAACACACTGCCCAGCTTCGCGTGGAGAGCTAATAAGAGCTTTGTCTTGATTCACATCACAGTCGAAAATGCAGCCCAACTCTGCGTGGAGAGCTAATGCGAGTTGAGTTTTTTCACATCACTGGCAAACATGCTGCCCAGCTCAGCTTGGATAGCTAATAAAAGTGGAGTTTTGTTGTACAACATAAGCAAACACACTGCCCAGCTGAGCGTGGGAAGCTATTAAGAGTTGAGTCTTATTTCACCTCGTAGGTAAACATTATGCCCAGCTCAGCGTTCAGAGCTAATAAGAGTTGAGTTTTGTTTCACATCATAGGGAAACACGCTGTCCAGCTTAGCGTTCAGAGCTAATTAGAGTTGAATTTTGTTTCCATCATAGGTCAACACACTGCCCAGCTCAGCGTGGAGAGGTAATTAGAGTTGAGTTTTGTTCCACATCGTAGGCAAACACACTGCCCTGCTAAGCATTGAGAGCTAATGAGAGATGAGTTTTGTATTACATCCGGCGCAAGCACACTGCCCAGCTCAGCGTGGAGAGCTATTTAGAGATGAGTTTTGTTCTATATCATTGGTCAACACACTGCCCAGCTCAGCATGGAGAGCTAAAAAGAGATGAGTTTTCTTCTACATCATAGGCAAACACACTGCCCAGCTCAGCATGTAGAGCTCATAAGAAGTTAGTTATGTTTCATATCATAAGTGAACATGCTGCCCTGCTAAGCGTGCAGAGCTAATAAGCGATGAGTTTTGTTTTACATCATTGGAAAACCTGCTGCCCAGATAGGCGTGAAGAGCTTATAAGAGTTGAGTTTTGAATTACATCATGGGCAAACACATTGCCCTACTCAACGTGGAGAGCTTATAAGAGTTGAGTTTTGTTTCACATCATAGGCAAACACACTGCCCAGCTCAGCATGGAGAGCTATTGAGAGATGAGTTTTGTTTCACATCATAGACAAGCACACTGCTCAGTTCAGTGTGGAGAGCTATTTAGAGTATAGTTTTGTTTCACATCACTGGCAAACACACTGCCCAGCTCGGCGTAGAGAGCGAGAGAGAGTGGAGTTTTGTTTAAAATCATAGGTAAACGCACCGCTCAGCTCAGCGTGGTAAGCTGGTAGGAGTGGAGTTTTGTTTCAAATCATAGGCCAACACACTACCCAGCTCAGCGTGGAGAGGTAATTAGAGTTGAGTTTTGTTTCACATCGTAGGCAAGCACACTGCCCTGCTCAGCATTGAGAGCTAATGAGTGATGAGTTTTGTATAACATCCGGAGCAAGCACACTGCCCAGCTCAGCGTGGAGAGCTATTTAGAGATGAGTTTTGTTTTACATCATTGGTCAACACACTGCCCAGCTCAGCATGGAGAGCTAAAAAGAGATAAGTTTTCTTTTACATCAGAGGCAAACACACTGCCCAGCTCAGCATGTAGAGCTCATAAGAAGTTAGTTATGTTTCATATCATAAGTAAACACGCTGACCAGCTAAGCGCGCAGAGCTAATAAGCGATGAGTTTTGTTTTACATCATTGGAAAACCTGCTGCCCAGTTAGGCGTGAAGAGCTTATAAGAGTTGAGTTTTGTATTACATCATGGGCAAACACAATGCCCTGCTCAACGGGGAGAGCTAATAAGAGTTGAGTTTTGTCTTACATCATAGGCAAACACACTGCCCAGCTCAGTATGGAGAGCTAAAGAGAGATGAGTTTTGTTTTACATCAGGGGCAAGCACACTGTCCAGCTGAGCGTGGAGAGCTATTTAGAGTGGAATTTTCTTTTACATCATCGGCAAACACACTGCCCAGCTCAGCATATAGAGCTAATAGGATTTGAGTTTTTTTCAAATCGTAATCAAACATGCTGTCCAGCTCAGCGTGGAAAGCTAATAATAGTTGAGTTATGTTTCAGATCATCGGTAAACATACTGCCCAGTTAGTCGTGAAGATTTTATATGAATTGAGTTTTGTATTACATCATGGGCAAACACATTGCCCTGCTCAACGTGGAGAGCTAATGACAGTTGAGTTTTGTTTTACATCGTAGGGAAACAAACTGCCCAGCTCAGCATGGAGAGCTATTGAGAGATGAGTTTTATTTCACATCATAGGCAAGCACACTGCTCAGTTCAGCGTGGAGAGCTATTTAGAGTGTAGTTTTGTTTCACATCACGGGCAAACACACTGCCCAGCTCAGCGTAGAGAGCGAGAGAGAGTGGAGTTTTGTTTAACATCATAGGTAAACGCACTGCCCTGCTCAGCGTGGTAAGCTAGTAAGAGTGGGGTTTTGTTTCAAATCATAGGCCAACACACTACCCAGCTCAGCGTGGAGAGCTTATACATGTTGAATATTGTTTCACATCATAGGCAAACACGCTGCCCAGCTTGACGTGGAGAGCAAATGAGAGTTGAGTTTTGTTTCACATCGTAGGCTAAACCACTGACCAGCTCATCGTGGTAAACTAATAGGAGTGGGGTTTTGTTCCACAGCACAGATTAACACACTACCCACCTCAGCGTGGAGAGCTAATATGAGTTGAGTTTTTTCACATCATAGGCAAACACACTGCCCAGCTCAGCTTGGAGAGCTTATAAGAGTTGAGTTATGTTTCACATCATAGGCAAACAAACTGCCCAGCTCAGTGTGGAAAGCCATTATGAGTGGATTTTTTTTTATATCATAGGCAAACACGCTGGCCAGCTCAGCGTGGTGAGCTAATGAGAGTTGACTTTTATTTACCTTCAAATGCAAACCCACTGCCCAGCTCAGCGTGGAGAGTTAATATGAGTTGAGTTTTGTTTGATATCAATGGCAAACTCACTGTCCAGTTCATCGTGGATTGCTAATAAGACTTGAGGTTTGTTGTACATCATAGGCAAACACACTGCCCAGCGCAGCGTGGAGAATTAATAGGAGTTGAGTTTCGTCTCACGTCAAAGGCAAACACACTGCCCAGCAGAGCGTGGAGAGCTAACGAGAGATGAGATATTTTCACATCATAGGCAAACACACTGACGAGCTCAGCGCGGAGAGCTAATAAGAGTTGAGTTTTTGTTTACATCATAGGCAAACACATTGCCCAGCTCAGCGTTTAGAGCTAATAAGAGTTAAATTTTGTTTTCCTTCATAGGTAAACACACTGCCCAGCTCAGCGTGGAGAGCTAATATGGGTCGAGTTCTGTTTCACATCATAGGAAACACACTGTCCAGCTCATCGTTGAGACCTAATAAGAGTTGAGTTAAGATCTACATTATAGGCAAACACACTGTCCAGTTCAGCGTTCAGAGCTAATACGAGTTGATTTTTGCTCTCCATCATAGGCAAACACACTGCCCAGCTCAGCGAGGAGAGCCAATATGAGTTGAGTGTTTTTACATCATGGGCAAACACGCTGGCCAGCTCAGCGTAGAGAGCTAATGAGAGTTGAGTTTTGTTTAACATCAAATGCAAACACACTGCCCAGCTCTGAGTGGAGAGCTAATAAAAGTTGAGTTTCGTTTTGCATCATATGCGAATTCACTGTCAGCACAGCGTGAACAGCTAATAAGAGTTAAATTTTGCTGCACACCGTTGGCAAACTCACAGCCCAGGTCAGCGTGAAGAGCTGACAAGAGTTGAGTTATGTTTCTAATCATGTGCAAACACGCTGCCCAGCTCAGCATGGAAAGCTGATAGGAGCTGAGTTATGTTTCACATCATTTGCAAACACACTGCCCAGCTCAGCGTGACGAGCTGATAAGAGTTGAGTTTTGTTTCACCTCATAGGCAAACACGCTGCCAAGCTCAGCGTGGAAAAGCTAATATGAGTTGAGTTTTGTTTCATATCAAGCAGCTCAGCGTGGTAAGCTAATGAGAGTGGCGTTTTGTTTTACATCATAGGCTAACACACTGCCCATTTCAGCGTGGAGAACTAATACGAGTTGATTTTTTTCATACAATAGTCAAACACACTGTCCAGCTCAGTGTGGAGAGCTTATAGGAGATGAGTTTTGTTTCCCGTCATAGTCAAACACCGAGTCCAGCTCAGCGTGAAGAGCTAATGAGAAATTTTTTTTTTACATCCTATGCAAACACACTGCCCAGCTGCTTGAAGAGCTAATGAAAGTTGAGTTTTTTCACATCATAGGCAAACATGATACCCAGTTCAGCGTGGAGAGCTATCAAGAGTTGAGTTGAGTTCAACATCATAGGCAAACACACTGCCCAGCTCAGCGTGGAGAGCTAATAAGAGTTGAGTTGAGTTCAACATCATTGGCAAACACACTGCCCAGCTCAGCGTGGAGAGCTAATAAGTATTGAGTTTTTGTTGTACATCATAGGCAAACACACTGCCCATTTCAGTTTGGTGAGCTAATAAGAGTTCAGTTTTGTTTCACATCATAAGCAAACACGCTGCCCAGCTGAGTGTGAAGATCTAATTAGAGTTGAGTTTTGCTCAACATCATAGGCAAACACACTGCCCAGCTCAGCGAGGAGAGCTAATATGAGTTTTGTTTTGTTTTGCATCGTATGCAAACACACTGCCCAGCTCAGCGTGAGGAGCTAATGCGTGTTGAGTTTTGTTTCGCTTTATAGGCAAACATGCTGCCATGCTGAGTGTGGAGAGCTAATGGGACTGGAGTTTTGTTTTACACCACAGGCAAACACGCTGCCCAGCTCAGCGAGGAGAGCTAATGAACGTTGAGGTTTGTTTCATATCATAGGCAAACACACTGCCCTGCTAAGCGAGGAGAGCTAATATGAGTTGAGTTTTGTTTCACATCATAGGTGAACCCACTGCCCAGCTCAGCGTGGTAAGCTAATGTGAGTGGGGTTTGTTTCACATCATAGGCAAACACACTGTCCATATCAGCGTGGAGAGCTAATACGAGTTGAGATTCGTATCACGTCATAAGCTCATACAATGTCCTGATCAGCGTGGAGAGCAAATGAGAGTTGAGTTTTGTTTCACTTCGTAGGCAAACACACTGCCCAGCTCAGCGTGGAGAGCTAATAAGAGTTGAGTTTCGTTGTACATCATAGGCAAACACACTGCCCAGCTCAGTTTGGTGAGCTAATGAGAATTCAGTTTTGTTTCACATCATAGGCAAACGCGCTGCCCAGCTCAGAGAGGAGAGCTAGTAAGAGTTGAGTTTTTTTACATTATATGCAAACACACTGACCAGCTCAGCGTGGAGAGCTAATAACAGTTGTGTTTTGTTTCGCATCAAAAGCTAACTCACTGCCCAGCTCAACGTGAGTAGCTAATAAGAGTTGGGTTTTGTTTCACATTATAGGCAAACACGCTGCCCAGCTGAGTGTGGAAAGCTAATGTGAGTTGAGTTTTGTTCTACATCAAAGGCAAACACTCTGCCCAGCTCAGCATGGAGAGCTAATAAACGATGAGTTTTGTTATATATCATATTCAATTACACTGACCATCTCAGCGTGGAGAGCTGCTATGAGTTGAGTCTTGTTTCCCATCATAGGAAAACACACCGCCCAGGTCAGCGTGGAGAACTATTTGGAGTTGAGTTTTGTTTCAAATCAAGGCGAACGCACTTACCAGCTCAGCGTGGGGATCTAATAAGAGTTGAGTTTTATTTCACATCACAGGTAAACACACTAAGCTGCTCAGCGTGGTAAGCTAGTAAGAGAGGTGTTTGTCTCACATCATAGGGCAACACACTGCCCAGCTCAGCGTGAAGACCAAATAAGATTTGATTTTTTTTCATTGCATTGGCAAATACACTGCCCAGCTCAGCGCGGAAAGCTAATAGGAGTGGAGTTTTGTTTTACATCATAGGCCAACACACTGCCCAGCTCAGCGTGGAAAGCTAATGAGAAATAAGTTTTGTTTTATAGCCGACGCAAACACACTGCCCAGCTCAGCGTAGAAAGCCAATAAGAGTTGGGTTTTGTTTTACATCATAGGCCAACACACTGCCCAGCTCAGCGTGGAAAGCTAATGAGAAATAAGTTTTGTTTTATAGCCGACGCAAACACACTGTCCAGCTCAGCGTAGAAAGTCAATAAGAGTTGGGTTTTGTTTCACGTCAGAGGCAAACACACTGCCCAGCTCAGCGTGGAGAGCTAATAATAGTTGAGTTTTGCTACACATCATACTCAAACACATTGTCCAGCTCAGCGTGGAGAGCAAATAAGAGTTGAGCATTTTTTCACATCATAGGCAAAATCGCTACCAAGCTCAACGTGGAAAGCTAATAAGAGTTGAGTTTTGTTTTACATCAAAGACAAACACTCTGCCCAGCTCAGCTTGGAGAGCTGATAGGAGTCGAGTTTTGTTTCACATCATAGGCAAACACGGCGCTCAGCTGAGTTAGGAGAGCCAATGTGAGTTGAGTTTTGATTTTTAGCATAGGCAAACTCACTGCTCAGCTCAGCGTGGAGAGCTAATACGAGTTAAGTATTTTTTTCACATCATAGGCAAACACACTGCCCAGGTCAACGTGGAGAGCTAAAGAGAGTTGAGTTTTTTTCACCTCACAGGCAAACACGCTGCCAAGCTCAGCATGGAGAGCTAATCGGCTTTGAGTTTTGTTTCACATCAAGCAAACACACCGCCCATCTCAGCGTGGAGATCTGTTACGAGTTGAGTCTTGTTTCCCATCATAGAAAAACACACTGCCTAGCTCAGCGTGGGGAGCTATTTAGAGTTGAGTTTTTGTTTCAAGCAAACACACTGCCCAGCTCAGCTTGGAGAGCTAATAAGAGTTGAGTTTTGTTTCACATCATAGGTAAACACACTAAGCGGCTCAACGTCTCAAGCTAATATGAGTGGAGTTTTGTTTCACATCATAGGTCAACACACTGCCAAGCAAGGCGTGGAGAGCTGATAGAAGTTGAGTTTTTTCAAATCGTAGGCAAACTCACTTCCCAGCTTAGCGTGTAGAGCTAATGAGAGTTGAGTTTCGTTTCACATCATAGTCAAACATGCTGTCCAGCTCAGCGTGGAGACTTAATAAGAGTTGAGTTATGTTTATATTATGAGAATCATACTGCCCAGATTGACGCGATGAGCTTATATGAGTTGAGTTTTGTTTTACATCGTAGGCAAACACAATGCCCTGCTCAGCAAGAAGAGCTAATAAGAGTTGAGTTTTGCTTCACATCAGAGGCAAACACACTATCCAGCCCAGCGCGGGGAGCTAATAAAGTTGAGTTTTGTTGCATATCATAGGCAAACCCTCTGCCCATCCCAGCGTGGAGAGCTATTTAGAGTTGAGTTTTGTTTTCCATCATAAGCAAACACACTGCCCAGCTCATCGTGGAGAGCTGAAAAGAGTTTAAGTATGTTTTATATCATATTGTAACACACTGAGCAGCTCAGCGTGGTATGTTTATAGGAGTGGAGTTTTGCTTTAAATCATAGGCTAACACACTGCCCAGCTCGGTGTGTAGAGCTAATATGAGTGAAGTTTTTCCACATCGTAGGCAAACACACTGCCAAGCTCAACGTGTAGAGCTAATGAAAGTTGAGTTTTGTTTCACATCGTCGTCAAACATGCTGTCCAGTTCAGCGTGGAGAGCTAATAGGATGAGTTATGTTTATAGCATAGGTAAACATACTGCCCAGCTTGACGTGATGAGCTTATAAGAGTTGAGTTTTGATTTACATCATAGGCAATCACACTGCTTTGCTCAGCGTGGAGAGCTAATTATAGTTGAGTATTGTTCCCCATCATAGGTAAACACACTGCCCTGCTCAGCGTGGAGAGCTTATAATAGTTGAGTTTTGTTTCGCATCATAAGCAAATGCACTGCCCAGCTCAGCGTGGAGAGCTAATAAGAGTTATGTATTGTTTGACATCGTAGGCAAACACACTGCCCAGCTCAGCGGGTAGAGCTAATGAGAGTTGAGTTTTGTTTCGCATCATAGGCAAACACACTGCCCAGCCCAGCGCGGAGAGCAAATAAAGTTGAGTTTTTTTTAAATCATAGGCGAACACAGTGCTCATCTCAGCATGGAGAGCTAATAAGAGTTTAGTATTGTTTCATATCATGTTACCACACTAAGCAGCTCAGCGTGGTAAGCTAATATGAGTGGAGTTTTGATTTACATCATAGGCAAATACACCGTCCAGCTCAGCTTATAAAGCTAATATGAGTGGAGTTTCTTCACATCATAGGCAAACACACTGCCCAGCTCAACATGGAGAGCTAATAAGAGTTGACTTTTGTTTTACATCACAGACAAACACACTGCCCTGCTTAGTGCGGAGTGCTGATAAGCGTCGAGTTTCGTTTCACATCATAGGCAAACACACTGCCCAGCTCAGAGTGTAGAGCTAATGAGAGTCGAGTTTTTTTTTAGTGCAGAGTTTTGTTTTACATCATGGTCAAACATACTGTCCAGCTCAGCGTAGAGAGCTAGTGAGAGTGGTGTTTGGTTTCACATCATTGGTGAGCCCATTGCCCCGCTTAGCGTGGTAAGCTAATATGAGTGGGGTTCTGTTTCTCTTCATAGACAAATGAACTGCCCAGCTCATCGTGGATTGCTTATATGAGTTGAGTTTTGTTCTACATCATAGGCAAACACACTGCCCAGCTTAGCGAGGAGAGGTAATAAGAGTTGAAATTGGTTTTACATCGTATTCAAGCACACTGTTCAGCTCCGCGTGTAGAGCTGAAAAGATTTAGGTTTTGTTTTACATCATAGGCTAACAAACCGCCCAGCTCACCGTGGAAAGCTATTTAGAGTTGAGTTTTGTTTCACACGTTGTGCAAACACACTGCCCAGCTCAGCGTGGAGAGCTAATGAGAGTCGAGTTTTTTTTAGTGCAGAGTTTTGTTTTACATCTTGATCAATCATACTGTCCAGCTCAGCGTAGAGATCTAGTGAGAGTGGTGTTTGGTTTCACATCATAGGTGAGCCCATTGCCCCGCTTAGCGTGGTAAGCTAATATGAGTGGGGTTCTGTTTCTCTTCATAGACAAATGACCTGCCCAGCTCATCGTGGATAGCTTATATGAGATGAGTTTCGTTCTACATCATAGGCAAATACACTGCCCAGCTCAACGAAGAGAGGTAATAAGAGTTGAGTTTGGTTTTACATCGTATTCAAGCACACTGTTCAGCTCCGCGTGTAGAGCTGAAAAGATTTAGGTTTTGTTTTACATCATAGGTTAACAAGGCGCCCAGCTCACCGTGGAAAGCTATTTAGAGTTGAGTTTTGTTTCACACGTTGTGCAAACACACTGCCCAGCTCAGCGTGGAGAGCTAATGAGAGTCGAGTTTTTTTCACATCAGAGGCAAACACACTGCCCAGCTCAGCGTGGAGAGCTAATAAGAGTTGAGTTTTGCTACACATCATAATCAAACACATTGCCCAGCTCAGCGTGGAGAGCTAATAAGAGTTGAGTCTTTTTTCACATCATAGGCAAAAACGCTGCCAAGCTCAACGTGGAGAGCTATTAAGAGTTGAGTTTTGTTTTACATCAAAGACAAACACTCTGCCCAGCTCAGCTTGGAGAGCTGATAGTAGTCGAGTTTTGTTTCACATCATAGGCAAACACGGCGCCCAGCTGAGTTAGGAGAGCCAATGTGAGTTGAGTTTTGATTTTTAGCATAGGCAAACACACTGCTCAGCTCAGCGTGGAGAGCTAATACGAGTTGAGTATTTTTTTCACATCATAGGCAAACACACCGCCCAGGTCAACGTGGAGAGCTAAAGAGTGTTGAGTTTTTTTCACCTCACAGGCAAACACGCTGCCAAGCTCAGCATGGAGAGCTAATCGGCTTTGAGTTTTGCTTCACATCAAGCAAACACACTCCCCATCTCAGCGAGAGATCTGTTACGAGTTGAGTCTCGTTTCCCATCATAGAAAAACACACTGCCTAGCCCAGCGTGGGGAGCTATTTAGAGTTGAGTTTTTGTTTCAAGCAAACACACTGCCCAGCTCAGCGTGGAGAGCTAATAAGAGTTGAGTTTTGTTTCACATCATAGGTAAACACACTAAGCGGCTCAACGTGGCTAGCTAATATGAGTGGAGTTTTGTTTCACGTCATAAGCTAAAACACTGCCCAGCTGGGCGTGAAGAGCTAATAGAAGGTGAGTTTTTCCAATCGTAGGCAAACTCACTTCCCAGCTTAGCGTGTAGAGCTAATGAGAGTTGAGTTTTGTTTCACATCATAGTCAAACATGTTGTCCAGCTCAGCGTGGAGACTTAATAAGAGTTGAGTTATGTTTATATCATAGGTAATCATACTGCCCAGAATGACGCGATGAGCTTATATGAGTTGAGTTTTGTTTTACATCATAGGCAAACACAATGCCCTGCTCAGCATGGAGAGCTAATAAGAGTCGAGTTTTGCTTCACATCAGAGGCAAACACACTAACCAGCCCAGCGCGGGGAGCTAATAAAGTTGAGTTTTGTTGCATATCATAGGCAAACACTCTGCCCATCCCAGCGTGGAGAGCTATTTTGAGTTGAGTTTTGTTTTCCATCATAAGCAAACTCACTGCCCAGCTCATCGTGGAGAGCTAAAAAGAGTTTAGTTATGTTTTACATCATATTGTAACACACTAAGCAGCTCAGCGTGGTATGCTAATAGGAGTGGAGTTTTAATTTAAATCATAGGCTAACACACTGAGTTTTGTTTCACACACCAGCTCGGTGTGTAGAGCTGAGTTTTGTTTCACATCGTCGTCAAACATGCTGTCCAATTCAGTGTGGAGAACTAATAGGATGAGTTATGTTTATTTCATAGGTAAACATACTGCCATGCTTGACGTGATGAGCTTTTATGAGTTGAGTTTTGATTTACATCATAGGCAATCACACTGCTTTGCTCAGCGTGGAGAGCTAATTAGTGTTGAGCATTGTTCCCCATCATAGCTAAACACACTGCCCAGCTCAGCGTGTAGAGCTTATAATAGTTGAGTTTTATTTCGCATCATAAGCAAATACACAGAGAGAAAATGACTTGTAAAATGTACAATATTTGTCATGTTGACCTGTTCATAGCCATATACATGTAAATGCAACATGATTTCTGCAAATAGTCTGTTTGAATCTACAATTATTTTCATATTGATTTTAGATCTTGTTGAATTTACATGTATCTGATAAATTATGCCGGTGTTTCACTTCTTTGGGCCATGTTCCCGGATGTCATGTTGCCTCAACATGAATCTGGTAACTATTACATGATACTTCATAAGGAGTCAATTTGCATGAATTTGCGTCGCAACAAGTCTTCATAAATTCCATTCATCAAAATTACGCCGTTTTCCTTGCTAAACTCAAATCAAATATCATGATAAAGATAATTAATGAAACAATATAT
>SDVV010029263.1:0-11840 GCA_016164225.1 Gammarus roeselii
ATATACATATATATTTGTAAATATGTAGGTGTGCGTGCTGGTGGATATTTTATGGTAAAGAATTGTGTTGGCATAATACATCAAAGTCTTTTCTGTAATTTGTACTTAAAAATGTTCCACCGAAACGTTAATGGTTGAACGACAAATAAGCCATAGAATAAAGTGTTTACAATTGACCAGGTCCAAGCTCCGTCTAACGCATCCAAGCCATCATAACGCACGCAATGCGTACCCTAGAAGAAGGAATACATTTGTGTACCATGTAACATTAAATTAATCTATTTAATGTATGCAATTCTTGAGTATCTATGTATCTACGTATGTATCAATGGATCCAGAACCATAATAAGATAAGATCGGTTTTGAGCTGTAAATATTGAATGAAACAAACAAAGAAGACACTAACTCTCAACAGCATCCCATCACTCGACAATTGAATGCCCATGCGCGAGACTGTTGCCAGCGACGAGTCGGCTGTTGGTGTCTTTGAGGACACAAGCATGCCACTCGACTCAAAAGATGCTTTGGTGTCCTTGAGGACACAAGCATGCCACTAGACTCAAAAGATACTTTATATCATATACACAATGATGCCATAGCGACATCTACCGATAATACAGCTTGTCTTGACTCGAATATCCTCTGCCTCGTAGGAATAGGCGTGCTAGGGCTATGTACCGACAGTTCGACAGTATCCAGAGAGTTCGACAGTTTCCTGACTTCTCGACAGCGCTTCGCTCAATTTGGCAGCAAGTACCGATAGTCCGACAGCGAGTACCAATAGTTCGGCAGCGAGTACCGATACTTCGGCAGCGAGTACCGATAGTTCGGCAGCGAATACCGAAAGTTCGGCAGCGAGTACCGATAGTTCGGCAGCGAATACCGACAGTTCGGCAGCGAATACCGATAGTTCGGCAGCGAGTACCGATAGTTTGGCAGCAAATACCGATAGCTCGGCAGCGAGTACCGATAGTTCGGCAGCAAGTACCAATAGTTCGGCAGCGAGTACCGATAGTTCGGCAGCGAGTACCGATAGTTCGGCAGCGAGTACCGATAGTTCGGCAGCGAGTACCGATAGTTCGGCAGCGAGTACCGATAGTTCGGCAGCGAGTACCGATAGTTTGGCAGCAAGTACCGATAGTACGGCAGCGCGTCCGACAGTTTGACAATGCCTTGACAGTTCGATAGCATATCCCGACAGTTCGGTAGCGTTTATTGACAGTTGAACTGCGTGTCCCGACAATTCGACAGTGTCCCGACTCGACACCATATCCCGACAGTTCGGCAATGCCTTGACAGTTCGACAGCATATCCCGATAGTTCGGCAACGTTTATTGACAGTTCGACAGCATGTCCAGATAATTCGACAGTGTCCCGACTCGACCACATATCTCGACAGTTTGGCAATTGACATTTTGACAGCATATCCCGACAGTTCGGCAGCGTTTATTGACAGTTCGACAGCGTGTCCCGATAATTCGACAGTGTCCCGACTCGACCACATATCCCAACAGTGTGTTCCGACAGTTCGACAGCAGAGCAGAACAGCTCGACAGTTTCCTGCCAGATTGACAGTGTCCCGGCACGGTACCCGCGTCCATTGTTGCGGAAGACCGACTGCGAGCTTCTTTGCCGCCACTCGAATGAAGCTCAACATTGGTTCCTGTTATGAGTTTTGAAGCAATATTGCTGGATTACAAACAAAGCTTGCGGGGCAGGGCGCTCCTTTTGAGACATAAGCTACGCAGTCATAAAATATTAGGGAGTATTTATATGCCAAGGGGACGAGTGCCGGCATTTGAATAAAATTGATCAGTACAAGCATTTGAATAGGATTTATCAGTACATGCATTTGAATAGGATTGATGAGTACACGCATTTGAATAGGATTTATCAGTACATATATTCGAATAGGATTGATCAGTACATATATTCGAATAGGATTGATCAGTACACGCATTTGAATAGGATTGATCAGTACACGCATTTGAATAGGATTAATCAGTACACGCATTTGAATAGGATTTATCAGTACACGCATTTGAATAGGATTCATCAGTACACGCATTTGAATAGGATTTATCAGTACACACATTTGAATAGGATTTTTCAGTACACGCATTTGAATAGGATTTATCAGTACACGCATTTGAATAGGATTCATAAGTACACGCATTTGAATAGGATTTATCAGTACACGCATTTGAATAGGATTTATCAGTACACACATTTGAGTAGAATTTATCAGTACACGCATTTGAATAGAATGAATCAGCGCACGCATTTCAACAGAATTGATCAGTGCATGCATTTCAACAGAATTGGTCAGATCACGCATTCGAGTTGAATTGATCAACACAACAGTGTCAGTTGAAATTATTAGTGCACGAGTTTTAGTAACATTTCCTTGTAGTTTAAGGTTGTTGGATTCCAAATTTGGTTTCAAACGGCAGTTGCACGACTATTTATCACAGCACAATCGTCCAGCATCATCAGGGCCGACTAAAAATAAAGCCCGAAGAAGAGCCTTATCAGATGCTTCCCGGCTCAGTCGATTGTTTACCCTTTCCTTGAATGAATTGAAGGGAGGCCCCGTCAGCAGAAAAGTTGTGCCCAAGTTTCAATATGTGGGGAGGGGAGGGGCTTCAAATTTCCTGTAGAGCCTGAGTCGTGCTGCGGCAACGCGAAGGCCGCACGAATTACAGCGTAGGGCCATAGGTGGTGTTGCGGCCACCCGAAAGCAGCACGATTTACAGTGATGGCTCTTGAATCGCGTTGCGCCCATAAGAGAGCAGCACCACTCACTTTGTGTGGGGCATGGCATCGTGTTTCATTTACACAGGAGATGCACGACTCCTTTTACGCAACTCCTTAGCCCGGGTGGCGTTTGAGTCGCGTTGCATTAGCACGAGGTCAGCACGTCTCAGTTTCCATAGGGCCTTCAGTAATGCTGAGTCGAATTACCAGCGTAGTTGACACACTTGAAAGCACTGCCCAGAGCTGGGTGAGACAATATCGATGATTGCTGACTGGGTGAACAATTACCTGACCGACACCCCTCACCTTCCCCTCGTTTCTTCTCCAGCCTCGGCGGTCCGCAGCCCTGGAGTGCTACAGCATCCCTCGGCTCCTCTGCCGGAGTTCTCGCACCCTCCCCACAACGTGACGGTGGTGGAGGGGGAGGAAGCCACCCTCCTATGCGGGGTGATAGCATTACAAGGACACAAGGTGAGGAATACAATCATCTTATTCCGTCCGTTCCAAAAAAAATACATAATTATTCGTCAATATTTGTTGTCGTTTCGTTGAGGGCAGTTCGTGACGAGAAAAGTCCATACAACATCTTGTCTGTTGCGCGTTGGTGTCCTGGATGTCATGTTTTTCTTTACACAAAGGCATGGGTGTGTTTTGCTCCACATAGAGCAGAATTGCCTCCTGGCTCACATCCAACCGTGCAAACCTTCTGTCTTCCAAACAGCTATTCTCATAGTACTGTTGAGTAGAAGGTTCTCATGGAATAGTCCAAAAAGTAGTTGCAATGATCGCTGTCTAAGGTCAACATTATTGCCATGACCTCAGAAACAGTGTTCTAACTCATATCGCTGCAATCACCTTCTCCATCTATGACTTATGCACGTGTAAGTTATCAAGCACTGCTTATTGGCGCTAATTCTGCTTCTCTCTTTTGGATGAGTCGACTCAAACCACTCATGCGCGATCCAGTCCGAATATAAATTTAAGGAGGCAATTATGGTCACAGCACGCCCGATCAGTCGTTTAAGTAGGAAATTATTATCACAGCTCGCCAATCAGACCGTTTATAGAGGCAATTATGGTCACAGCTCGCCGATCAGTCGTTTACGATGGAAATTATGGTCACAGCTCGTTGATCAGGCCATTTATAGAGGCAATTATGGACACAGCTCACCGATCAGGCCGTTTAAGGAGGCAATTATGGTCACAGCTCACCGATCAGGCCGTTTAAGGAGGCAATTATGGTCACAGCTCGGCGATCAGGTCGTTTATGGAGGCAATTATGGTCCTAGCTTGCCGATCAGGCCGTTTAGGAGGCAATTATGGTCACAGCTCGGTGATCAGGCCGTTTAAGGAGGCGATTCTGGTCACAGCTTGCCGATCAGGCCGTTTAAGGAGGCAACTATGGTCACAGCTCGGCGATCAGGCCGTTTAAGGAGGCAATTATGGTCACAGCTTACCGATCAGGCCAGCTATGAGCGACCGGTCAAACTCATCCATTGTGCACCCACATGCGACCGGCCGTAAGACGGCCGCCGTACGTTGACTATATTGCCGTACAAAGTTTTCTGCGTGGTATCCTATCACAAATGGAAGGAGTTATGGGCAGCAAACTGTTGGCCAACCAACCTAATTTATGTCGCGTATGGCACCGAGGGTTTGGGTACCAGCTATTGACATTTTGTTTCCCCCCCCCCCTGTCCCTCAGGCAGCATTGGTACACGAAAACACAACATTATATATATTTTTTATCACCCAGCTTGTAGCGTGAGTGGATGCGGATTAGCCAGTTTATACGTTCATTACCCTAGGCAGGTAGTATGGGGGTGTTTACCCTTGGTAGGTGGTATGAGGGTGTTTGGGGTCTTGACAGTTTATTATTTCCGTTCACTCCAGATAGCTGGTATTGGTTCACGGGACTTTTCAATTCATATTTACATCCACCCCTATGGCCGATAGCATAGGTGCACGAGGACCAGCCTGTTTGTATTTTTATCTCCCCTCGGCAGCTGGAATGGAAGGCTTAGGACCCGCCAGTTTTTATTTTTATCCCCCCAGTCAGCTGGCATGGGGCGCGCAAAGACTGGAGAGTTTATATATTTCCCTCCCTGGCAGCTGGCATGGGGTGCACGAGGACTCCCCCCCACCACAAGGCATGGGTGCACAAAGACTCGAGAGCTTACTTTTTCACTCTCTCCCCCGTCAGCTGGCATGGGTGCATGAGGACTCGCAGAGTATCTTGACGGTGGGTCGACAGGTGTACGCCCAGAGTGGGCGGCTTACGCTGGCTGCGGACCAGAGAAGGGCGGCCCTGACGCTACAGCCTGTCACAGCAGCTGACCGAGGGTGGTACATGTGCCAGATAAACACGGATCCCATGACTGCAGCCAGGGCCTATCTACAAGTGCTGGGTGAGTGGGCAGAAGATGGGCGTATGGCTGGTCAAATATTGGATAGGTGACTGTACTGTCAGGTGCAGGTTGGGTGATTTGCCAGGTGTAGGATGGACGACTATAAAAGTCAGGTGTTGAATGGGTGGCTTTACAATCAGGTGCTGGATGGGTGGCTTTACTGTCAGGTGCTGATTGGGCGGCTTTACAGTCAGGTGCTGGATGGATGGCTTTACAGTCAGGTGCTGGATGGGTGGCTTTACAGTCAGGTGCTGGATAGGTGGCTTTACAGTCAGGTGCTGGATAGGTGGCTTTACAGTCAGGTGCTGGATGGGTGGCTTTACAGTCAGGTACTGGATGGGTGGCTTTACAGTCAGGTGCTGAATGGGTGGCTTTACAGTCAGGTGCTGAATGGGTGGCTTTACAGTCAGGTGCTGAATGGGTGGCTTTACACTCAGGTGCTGAATAAATGGCTTTACAGCTAGGTGCTGGATGGGTGCTTCAGAGTCTGGTGCTGAATTGGTGGCTTTGCAGCTAGGTGGTGGATGGGTGGCTTCAAGGTCTGGTGCTGAATGGGCGGCTCTACAATCAGGTGGTGAATGGGTGACAATCAAGTCAGTGGCAGGTTGGGTGATTGACTATAAAGTAACCCAATGTCGGGTCACCCAGTGTGATGGCTATTGTATTTATATGTATGTCCTACTCTATGAACGTGGATATCTCCTAAGTCTATAAGTGTACCTTCATCATGCTGTCTATGAAGGGCTTATATGTTTGGATGCGGTAGTATTATATAGTCAATACTTTAATTAACCCATGTAAATGTTCTTCAAGCCTTGTTACTAAAACTTACAGCTCTATAATCTGACCCTCTGGCGCCGTCTACATGGAATTATTATTATTCTGTGTTATCATGCTGTATCTTCGTTCGTGAAAGAGAGTGTGTGTGTGTGTGTGTCTGTGTGTGTGTGTGTGTGTGTGTGTGTGTGTGTGTGTGTGTGTGTCTGTGTGTCTGTGTGTGTGTGTTTGTAGGTGTGTGAGCAGGTGTGTATGTGCGTGCAGGTGTGTGTGTGTGTGAGTGTGCAGGTGTGTATGTGTGTGTGCGTGTGCAGGTGTGTGTTTCTATGTGTATGTGTGTGTGTGTGATTCTGCTCGTGTGCCTCTTCTTGTGTGTGAGCTTGCCAGGGTGCGTCTTTGTATGTGTGTCTGCGTAAATCTGTGTGTGTCTGTGTATGCATATAAGGGTTTGTGTGTACTCCATCGTGGGGCCTCTTGTAACATATTTTACTCATGTGTTGCTTCAATAAATTATTTCACTTTAATTTGATACAAAATATTGAAAATGTGGTGTACAAACACTGCCAGACAGGGCAATTATACAGAATATACCGATTGCAGTCTCAATGACAGCCAAAAAACGTATATATCATGTGACACTTAGAAAAAAATACTTTAACGAACAGTGTCTGAACTGTCGTGTTATATTACTATCATACAAAAAATTATATCAAATTCATTCTCAAACGTATTAGATCGATCACACAGAATTATGGCAAGAAATTTAAGATAACTTTGAATACCGATCAGTTGCGATGTAAATAGAGACTCCAGGATGGAGAAATGTCCTAAATGTATGGCTAACAATAGTATCTGGAATGGAATTTCAAACGTTAGAAACCATTTTTTAGCATGCAATGTGCCAACGTTTCTTTTCACAACTATTAATAATGATATCTTACCTTTTCCCTGATTGGGAGTCCTCCCTTCCTCATTCCCTCCTCCCCTTCTCATCACTCCATCCACTTCCTCCCCATGCATTATCAGTGCGGCCCACCATCGTCAACTGGTCCGGACCTGTGCTCTCTGCTAGAGAAGGTGAGTGATGGCAAATCACTCAGTTCAGGCTAAGATGCACTAGTATTAGAGAGTAGTTTAGGTTAAGAGACGCGGGACGTGTCATCCAATTTATCCGTGGTAATGAGTTTCTGCGCGGGTGAAATGCAGCCACAAAAAAATAACATGTGGCTCTAAAGAAGCACTGAAGTCCAGAACTTTTATGACATCGGTTTATTCGGTTAGTATTTAAGCCTCAAAACACGTTTGCTTTATTTTTATCAATATAATCTATGAAAAAAAACAGGAATCGCAACTGCCTTGGCCCTTCATTCTTCCTCAGACCAATGAGAATAAATTCTATCCCGCACTCAATTTCTTGGGAAAACACTTGGTAAGCTTTTGGACAAAATAACAGGTAACAAAAACTAACGATGACACGAAGACGTACGACAGACCGCTTCACAACTCCTCAATAGCAGTAGGTATATCACCCAGGCAGTCACTAGACTGTCCTGGGTTCGAGTCTCGGCGAGGGCGGTGATCTTTACTCAATACTCACTATAACCCACTACCAGCTATGTCAAAGCACTCACTATCTCAGCGTGGTGGGTTGGCAAGTGCTAAGGCGTCACTTTCATTCTTCTTAAAGGCAAGAGTTCATTCGTGCGCTTTTCTTCGGACGGCAATCAATGTTTCACTGCACAAAAAAAAATCGGATGATTTTTGACGCACTTAATTAGTCCTCCTTTAATAGATGAATCTTATCCTACCGATATAAAAGGATAAAAAAAAATCTATTCCACTCAATCTTATCCGCCTTAACATGAAACAACAGCATACATACATAAGTCGTATTTGATGACGCAGGGTCAAATCCGCTAGCATCAGGCATTTGAACGGGAGTTGACACACCTTCTTAAAAGGTAGTTATAAATATTATCGGTGTTCGACTTGCTGAACGCAAGCTTAGTCCAGATGATGGAACACCACATCTGCTCCGTTATCAATGGAACGACTTGCTGAACGTAGGCTTAGTCCAGATGATGGAACTCCACATCTACTCCGTTATCAATGGGAACGACTTGCTGAACGTAAGCTTAGTCCAGATGATGGAACTCCACATCTACTCCGTTATCAATGGGAACGACTTGCTGAACGTAAGCTTAGTCCAGATGATGGAACTCCACATCTACTCCGTTATCAATGGGAACGACTTGCTGAACGTAGGCTTAGTCCAGATGATGGAACTCCACATCTACTCCGTTATCAATGGGAACGACTTGCTGAACTTAAGCTTAATCTAGATGATGGAACTCCACATCTACTCCGTTATCAATGGGAACCAATGACGATGCTATAATATCGGGGAGATTTCAGGTCCTGTGCAAGGTTGTTCTTTAACTCTCCTTCCCATCAACTACCAACTCCAAGAAAGATATACTCCAAGTCATTCTCTCACCTTCTTTTTCCGCTTCTGTTCTCAGGCTCCAGGGTAGAGCTTCAGTGCCAAGTTCGATCCCACCCTCCTGCTACCGTTACATGGACCAGAGCCGACTTGAGGCCTGTGCTGCCTCTGGCCCTGGGAGGACCAGGTAAGATGGACCCCCAAAGATATCTGGAAAAAGAGTGGCGTGGTGATGAGACTGAGACTATGTGAGGTACCATTGAAGCACTTTAGCTATGACAGAAAATCGGCTGACAATGTCATGATACCGTGTGAGTTGACCTTTGAGTCTTGGAAAAACTGGAAAGTGAGTGACATGGTAATGAGACCGCGTGGGGTAATATTGAAGCTTTAGGAATACTAAGAAATGTGGAGACGTAGAGACCGTGTGAAACAACCTTGGAGCCTTAGAAATACCAGGAGGGATCGGCATGGTGATGAGACAGAAAAGGGAACCTTGAAGCCTTTGGAATAACAGGAGAGAGGATGACATAGTGACAAGACTTTGTCAGATAACCTAGGAGTCCCAAGGATACCAGGGGAGGAGTGTCATAGTGATGAGACCAATCGTGGTAACCTTGGAGTCCTGTATAAAAATATAAGGGTTGGCATGGTGATGAGATCATGCAAAGTACCATTTGAGCCCGGTGGATACCAGAAGGGGGGTGGGACTGACACGGCAATGAGATCATTTGAAGTATCATTGAAGCCTTAGGTATGGCAGGAGACGAGAGAGAGTGATATGGTGATGAGCCGAAGAGTATTGAGAGCCGGCTATAGAAACCTATTTTTAAAGGGAAACAAGTCACTCGTGTGGAGAGATTTGCTTATTGTATTCGTTCCTGCCCTGACAAATTCTCTTGAACCTAAATCCAGGGAAAACCCGAGCTGTGGGATTCAGCAGATCAACATTGCTTCCAATTCAGCTTGCAAAAGTACTTATGGGCTAAAGTCAAGCGGAGTGTGCTGTACCTTGATCAAGTTGCGTGGACTAATGCAATGAACACAATCGATTAGCAATATAGCTTTCCCTATCTTCCTTCTTTTCCGGGGAATTTTGAAGAGAAGCGTCTGTACGACCCTCATCCCCTTATAACTTTTCTTCTCAGTGTGGTCCACGGAGGGCCCCAGTCTCGTGTTTCCATCCCTCGGGAGGGGTGATGCGGGGCCCTACTCCTGCTCTGTGGACAACGGTAACACCCCGCCCGTCGTGCGGACCACTCGCTTGGAAGTCACGTGTAAGTCAACATACCTCGGACAGCAAAAGTTGGCTATGTGGGACGAAAATTAGGTATAATTTTGTTTGAATTACCCCAGTAAATTTTTTTATAAGGGTTCACAAATCAAGTATGTATCTTTACACAAATGTTTTAGAAAAGACTATGAATGCGAATGTTTTATTGACGTTCCGTTGATTTCCGTCGGTGTTGCTACTAATCGGTTACCATGCAGCTTGTGATGCTGCGAGCATTGTTGAATAACTGTGCCAGGTTGGCTCGCCGTAGGTCCGTAGATTGCTGTTTTCAACCTCCGCTAACTGTCGTGCTGTGACGTCATAGAACACACACAGACAACTTTTGAGTTCTATGAGTACATAGTATTATTCTCAACGTCTTTCACGTACAGTTATTTATAAAGAAATGCATCACTGCAAATTAATATGCGTGGGGATTATCAAGTCAAAAACATTCATTAATAATTACTTAATTAAGATTGATCTTAAAGTAATTGAGAACAGCGCTCAATGAACCATCGACGAGACATTGGTGCGTGACTGATATTATTCAAGCCCAATGAGGCTAACGTTGAACAATGAGGCTAATGATGAACAACGAGGCTTACGTTGAACAATGAGGCTTACGTTGAACAATGAGGCTAACGTTGAACAATGAGGCTTAGGATGAACAATGAGGCTTACGTTGAACAATGAGGCTAACGTTGAACAATGAGGCTAACGTTGAACAATGAGGCTAACGTTGAACAATGAGGCTAAGGTTGAACAACGAGGCTAACGTTGAAAAATGAGGCTAACGTTGAAAAATGAGGCTAACGTTGAACAATGAGGCTAACGTTGAACAATGAGGCTAACGTTGAACAATGAGGCCAACGTTGAACAATGAGGCTAACGTTGAACAACGAGGCTAACGTTGAGCAATGAGGCTAACGTTGTACAATGAGGCTAACGTTGAACGATGAGGCTAACTTTGAACAATGAGGCTAACTTTGAACAATGAGGCTTACGTTGAACAAAGAGAATAACGTTGAACAATGAGGCTTACCCTGAACAATATATTTTGGACTCGAGATGGTGTTAATAGCTATTCAGGGTTTTCACAAGAGGAAATATTTACACTTTCAATAAAAATGTGTTTATCAGACCATACCAGTCACAAACTCTTGCCAGCAACCTTGTGCTATTTAGCATACCTGATAGCAAAAATTGGTTAGCATCTTAAATTCTAAACATATCTGTTGACTTGCTTTTAATAATGTTCCTATATATTCATCTATTTGGCTCACATGAATTGATGCACCGACACCTGAAAAGTAATTTGATCCCTATACATTTCAACAGATGGGGGTTAGTAAGGTGCCTGGAGCTACTTATTCTATATCTGAAGTTATTACGTATGTTTGCAAACGCTGTAGTGATTTACTTATCTTGTATTCCGTCGGTTTTTTGTCCTTTTTTCAGTCTAAGTTCACAGTTTTATCATAATGACTTGATTCGTTAATGTTACATTTTTTAAGAAACCGCTCCTGGTTTCCCTTCGAATACTATGTGTTCTTAATATCCCAGGAGGAAGCATATGTCAAGTAATGCGCATCCGGAAATTTTTGCAGCCATAAATTTCACAGCGCACCGAAGAATAAAGAGAGTCGAGCGAGTCATGCGCATTAGGAAGTAGTCAACTGGCAGTCATAAGCCTGATCACGCCCAAAAAGAAGAGCATGATTCGTGTGGGTCAGGGAGAAGACTCATCACTCTGCAAGGAGGTTAGCATGTTTCATGCGCATCGGGTAGTGGACAAATAAAACGTGAACGCTAAAAATTGTTTTTTTTTATGTCACTAATAATATCACACGTCATGAACGCTCCTACACCTTCATAAACTATTTGAGAATGAAATTCAGTCACAAATTTGGTAATCCTAACGCTGTATTATATACAAATAGAAATGCTTAAGTTTTCAAACATAAATCTGGGTTGTAACCTTGTGGATAGTTTAATCAGATAATTGGTTCGGAAGACAACAAAATGTATTCCAGCCCACACTCTTCTATCTGGCCTCCCTCCACTGCAAAGATCTGCAAGGGCCCCATGCCCGGAGCCTCCACAGCTGTGGCATGAGTTATATGTATATATGTATGTATATGTATATATATATATATATATGTATATATGTAAATGTATA
>SDVV010029264.1:0-11840 GCA_016164225.1 Gammarus roeselii
CTATTGGAATCAATGATCATCGAGCCCTACGGGGGAGCCTATTATGACTCACGTTGAGGCTCTGGTGGAAATGAGGCCCAAATCAAATCAAAACAACACTCAACACTGCTGAGTAGTCATTTGGTTAAAATAAATACGCTGAAATTCACGGCTAACCTGAACTATTGAAACAAACCTGGTGAAATTAAATCAACGGAGATGAGCACAAGACAGAGCCAACTGACTCTATCGAATCTACGGGTCTGTTACTAACAAAATTCTATTGAAATAAAAAAGAAACAGTAGGAAACACAGCAATTGATTCCCTGCTTATAGTCATTGTGCCTTATGCGCCCCTCCAAATAAAGAGGAGCTGTCGAAACAGGTGCAAATAAACGCGAATCAACATTTCTGTATTTTAAAGACAAAATAAAAGAGGACAAAAATAATAAGCAAAGACAATTTGAATGTTATTTTTCGCTGCAAGGGAACGAAGGAAACTGGATCAGATTCATAATTTATTCAATATTCTTCGATAAATATAAATATCTTTACAAACAATATATTATCACAGACTCCTGGCCAAGACTCCCTCGTACACGATTGCCAAGTCTTGTCGCCACCTTCCAAAAAGAAACCGATCACCATGATGTTAGGGTAAGAAATTCAAATATGGCCTAACAAATAATCCGTCAGATAAAACCTTCTCCATATTTCCAAGGCAGTATTATAAGGAATTAAATTGTAAATTTAAAGGTAATGAATGACAATAGCCTCGCTCTGGTAGTGATGAATGGTGCCACTTAGGTTCCTTTTATAATGCAAATTTACATAATGTGATTCAGATAGTTGAACCAATTTAAGAAGATTTAAGGCGACTAATTTAATTTATGGTCTCAGCCCTGAAGGGTCTCCTATACGATGTATAGTCGGGCGGTAACAAGTGGATGGATTAGGCCGAATCATAGCACTACTTTACCTCCGCTGGTGTTATGGTCTTTTGTAGACGGTGCAAGCCGTGGACTCGATGTCGTCCGTAACCGGCATGATCTGGCGGGCGTCATGCAGGTCCTCACATATCCAAACAAAGCGGCGTGTTGGTGCTCCCACGTTATTGGAGCCTATTCTCCCTGCAGACTCGTGGGCCACTTGATTCTCTCCTTGTGACGGCTCAAGCAGGTTACCGAAAGTGAGACAAAGCAATGAACAAATGCTTCATATCTGCTGCTCGAGCGTCCACCTCTCCGAGAGATATAGGGTGCGACAAATAAGCTCGTGCCGCAACTATATCATCGTTGCCCTCGCCCTGCTCCTCTGTGATAAGAATAACAATGAGCGCCACTCCGCTGTCCCTCCAGCCTGCTCACCCGTCGCTCTACCTCTAACCTGCTCACCCGTCGCTCTTTGTCTTCTCTGTCAAGAGAAAGTTGAGTGGCCAAACAACGACATTGGTTGAGCCATCTTTACAAGGTTAACATTTATAAAGAACTATCAGATCCCACTTTGATTCTTATATGCACACATATATTGGAATTTGATATATCTATATGCACACATATATGTTTCAATAATTTGATATACCTATATTATACTCAACACTTATATCTATATTCACATATTTAAATTCGAAAGTTAACATAAGCGAAGTTTTTGGACAAGAGAACAAAATATATTACCTTGTATTTTAGTTTGACGTGCGCGCCATCCCCACTACTCGGTACGTGCACCGCGATGGGCTTAGCTACGGGTGCCCCACCCAGCCCGTCCACACTCCCCTTCTCTGTGCCCATGGTGGTACCATGCACTAAGCCCTGCTCTGCCATGCCACACTCCCCTTCCACACTCCCCTTCCCTGCGCCCATGGTGGAACCATGCACTAAGCCCTGCTCTGCCATGCCCTATGCGAGCTCCTTCTTCCCGCTGATTGATTTGAGCCCACCCCGTACTGCTCGTCAAGGCTCTGGACACCGTACCATCAGTCCACGTATCATTATAGGGAAGTATAGGGTGGTACTATTTATATAACATCGAAACTAAAATAATTTGTTACTGTGTTTGCGTCATAAGCAGGCAATATTTAACTGATTACTCCCATTTGAATATTTGCAGTCAATATTTTTAATGCCGCCAACCACACGCCAGGCTTTCCACCCGCCCCACCAGCAGCGCCATCAACCCGCCACCTGTCATGCCACTCACTTGTTTCCCATTCCTAGCTGAAATATTTGTATGATTATTAATTTTTATTTATGTGCTGTTTACACATAAAATTTGTAACTCAACAATTGTTCAGTGATTATGTGGTGAAGAGCAGTGCAGCTCGAAGATATTCCCCATGAACCTATTCATCATTTTAACTTAACAATTGTGCATAAATGAGGTGGTGAATCTTCCTACAGTTTCAGTACATTCATCGTATTTCAAAAGTATTTGAAATATTCTATTTTAGGTGGTCCCCTGGGAATGCACGGCAAGCCACCGCGTATAAAATTCATTTGTGCTTGTGAGATATTCCTGTGATCAGTAATCATTTCTTCGACATTCTCACGCTTATAGTTCATAACTCAATAAATTAATTTTTATTAGTACAATCCGTCGCTGTTTTCTTGAGTTAGAATTCATTCCGACTCCCCGAATAAAATGTGTTCTGCGGTGACAGAGTTCAGAGTTCAAGTAAATAAATGAAAATAAATAAATAAATAAGTTTATTCATACACAGATGGTATGTTATTCTTTTTAACAATCAATTTATTCATAGTAAATCTAAGATCGGTGAAATGAACATGATAAGAACCTGTAACTGAGTAATTGAAGCTGTGTGCGAGCGGTGGGAGGCATTTCACTTGCCTAGCTGAACATTCGAACAAGCTCTTGCCGAGACATGTCACGACGAGAAAGCTGGCAGGATTAGGTTTTAATGTACTCTATAAATATGCACTGTATTCCGTTGACACAAGGTGTTCCGTTCTGAACATTCGGATCTTTTATATAACAGTTAATTAGAATGGGAGTTGGTTATTCAGATATACGCCTATTTCATTGGGTAGCAAAGAATGGGACGGTATGGTTAGATCTATGTGAGACAGAGAGTAACTGACAAAATAAAAACATAAAACAGAGAAAATATCATCATTATAAAGTTTCCACGTGCACACGCGGTGTGTGATTCTCGTGGAACAGTAAGCTATCAGTAACGTGTCACGACGGAAGGGCTATCATAGTAGGTTTGAGGTCCGCAACAAGTGTGCGTGATATCCTGATAAAATAAGATGTTTCTATTTGACATGGATATATTTTGCATAGTAATTAGTATGAATTCTTTATTCAGACCCACATCCTAATTAATTGAATAGCAAAGAATGCGACGGTATGGGTGGATCTATGTGAGCTAGAGAACCACTGGCATAGTAAATAAAATGCATTCATACACCAACCAGTGTAGTATTTACGCGACATGGTAACAGAGAAGACGCCTTTTGCACGAAGAAACATATGTATCTACATCGCGTATGAAACAATTGTCCTCGACGGCACAGATAATCTATTTTAGGGCCAGAACGATGCGAAGTCAAGTCAATAGGGACAGAGCACGCTGAGGTGAAATTGCAAAATTCTGCAACTGTGAGCCGTGTTTACATTGGCAGCTGCTATTTGCACAAAGACAAAGAGAAAAAGAGATCAAAGAAACATAGTATGTGAAGTTATGTTAGTGTTTTGTTGACAGGGTGGTAGTGTTGATGCTCTGAGCGAGCTGGAAAATATAGTTTTACGTTACCTGTTTTGCGTTAATCGTCATCGATTGTTCAACTTTGCCTGCCCCTATCTGCGAGCAAGCAATAGAGTGGTACATTTCTGCTTGAAAGAAGATACGGTTGCGCAATTCTGAATGTCAGCTGGTAGCTTGTTGAAGCTCATGGACATGAAGTGGTGAAAGCTTTGGCCCCAATCTCTGTTCTTCTGAACTCTGTGCCAATGTTATTTTCATTCCATATTGCTCGTTGATGGGCTTCTTTTCGAGTTGTCAATACAACAGCTTTGGGACAGAAAAGCTTATTCTGAATTTTAAAAACTCGTGCTGCTTCGCTCAGTTCTAGTCGTTCTTGAATATTCAGCCACCCAAGTTTCTTCAGAATTGGTGTCACGTGATCGCTCTTTATAAAATTCCCATCGTGAGCTACTTTTGCGGTGAAATTTATGCTGCGTTGAATGTCTGAGAGTAACGTTTTCGTGCACTTACCCCAAGGTGGGGCAGTTATTTAAATGGGAAAAAATCAGAGCATTGATTACAAGAAATCTGGACTTGAAGTTGAGTTGTTTCTTCGAGCATTTTCCTTTACAGAAACATGGTAAGATTAAAATGAATACTGGTAAACTTGCATTCGATACATTGTCAAGAAAATCTAAAACTAAACTCTTTGTAGTGTACGATGACTTTATGTTGGGTACACAGTCTCTACGGACAAGATGCCAATCAATCGCTTAACAATTTGTTGACTTAAAATATCGAGCAAGAGCACATCCCGCGCAAAAACAGGCGAACAGCAGCCAATCAGCCTAAGTACTGGCAAGGAGAATTGCAGCGTCTTCAGTCACGAAAGAAAGCAAAGCATGCAATAAAACAGAAACATCCACATGGCGACATTGCAAAAAATGAATACAAAATCAGCATGAGAGATCTAAAGAGGGTCCAGTAACGTTAGAAGAAGGATTATGAAAATGAAATGGCCGCCGATGCCAAACAAATCCGAAATACTTTTTTTTTATGTATCGAGTCAAAAAAATTCAAGATCTGTAATTGTTCTTCTCGAGAACGATGTTGGTAAACTAGAAACGGACGACACCACAATGTGTGTCCTACTTGATAAAGATTTTTGTTCTGTTTTTACGTCAGGGAATCAGGATAATCCTAATCCTGAGGATATCATTGCGGAAAGACGAATTGAAGCCCTCAGCACAGTGAACTTTCCACTGAATAAATAGATAAACTGTAAGCTACAAAATCTCAAGGTCCCGACAAAGTTCATCCCTGAATTCTGAAAGAGACTAGAAACGAAATCGACGAACATTTATCAAACATTTTCACCCAATCTCTCAAAAGTGGCACCTGCCCCTTTAGAAGGAGAGAAGCCAATGTTACCACAATTTTTAAAAAAGGGACAAAAAGAGTCCCGGCAATTACCGTCAAATTAGTCTCACCTCAGTCATTGACAAATTAATGGTAAGTTGTATAATGAATAAAATTACAGAACTTTTAGAATCAAACACACTGATTGGTGACTCTCAACCTGGCTTTAGACACAACCGTTCCTGTATAACGAACCTGCTACTTTTTTCAAGAATATAATATAAATCCACTACACAGATTCTCCAATCGATATCTTATACCTTGACTTCCAAAAGGCATTTGATAAAGTCCTGTGTGGGACTTTATCAAATGCCTTTTGGAAGTCAAGGTATAAAATATCGATTGGAGATTCTGTGTAGTGGATTTATATTATATTCTTGAAAAAAGTAGCAGGTTCGTTATACAGGAAATTGCACACATCGGTATTCGAGCAGAGCTTAACAACTGGATAAAATGCTGGCTTACGGACAGACGGCAGCGAGTTGTACTTAACGGAGCTTCCTCCCCCTGGGGAGGATCCGAGTTAGTTCTAGTTCTCTTTACATTATTCATTAACGATCTCGATAGCAACGTACTCTCAAACATCAGCAAATTTGCAAACGACACTAAGATAGGAGGAAGAGTACAAACTTAACTAGAGTGTCAGCAGATCCAACTAGACTTGAACAAAATAGTTGATTGGTCAGAAAAGTGGCAAAAAAATTTGATGTAGACATATACAAAGATATGCACATAGGTCCTCATAAACTCAAACACGAATATTCAATGTCCGGAAAGAAACTCATTCCTGTCACTGATGAGAGAGATTTAGGTGTCATCAATAGTAACGACTTAAATAGTAGCAAGCAATGTAATGATGCCGCCAAAAAAGGCAACAGAAGGCTAGGTATGATATTCCTCACTATCTCGTACAAAAAAAAGACAATATGTTCAAGTTATACAATGCATTCGTTGGATCGCATCTCGAGTATTCCGTTCTATTTTGGTCTCCGTATTTTAGAAAAGACGTTAATAAATTAGAGAAGGTTCAACGCAGAGCTACCAAACTCATCCCTTCGCTGCGGAAAAATTTGTGTGAAGACAGGCTATGTGAGAGGTGACATGATTGAAGTGCGGAAGAATAAGAATGGTAAGGATAAGGTCGACCGAGCGAGCCTTTTCTCTCTAGATATGAACGGAGTGACTAGGAACAATGGATACAAAATCTCTGGGAAACGTTTCGCACTCGACAGCACGCGCAATTTTTTTCAAGCACAGGGTTGTCGAAGAATGGAACAAACTCCCGGTTGTAAACAGTAATACATCGAAACGTCTATGTCTCGGGTCGATGAGTTCAACATAAATCGCCGATAAACAGCTAAACCGTTCCTTTTCTTGATATTATACCGAAAAAAATGCACATGAAGCTCTCTAAGACGCTCAACTTAATAACTTGCTATATTGCAATGAAAGGAAACCTAGTTTGGACCAATAGGCCTGCTGTTGTCTTCCTCCACTTGTAAACACCTGTAAACGTATTATTGCAAATGTATTCTGCCGGGGACGCTACGCAAATATCAGTGCAATATATTTCAATCAGTCCTTATTTCCCTCTAATCAATTCGACCGTACAATATTTTTGAATGCTTCTCATTTCGTTACTCTACGCATGTGCGATATAAATCAATTCAGGTATTATGCTAAAAAAAAATCTTGGAAAAGACATGATAGAGTCTTTTATCTCCGTATATAAGTTCCATGTGGACCAAAAAATTATGGGCACATCTTGGTCGATTTCACGCAGCCAAGTGATTCGAAACTCTTGATTAGAGCACAAATTGCAGGAAATGAAATTGAACACGTGGTACAGCTATCAAACTTATTGATTACATCATTTGTTATTAGTATTGAATTAGTATGGATAGTGTCTACTGCAATCCAGAGGCCGTTAGATTATTTTCGAGCGCGAAGTTACAAGAACATATGTCCGTCTACAACAATGCGTGAAGTTTGCAAAATTTCTACGAGGCTAAGAGACTTGGACAAAATTCAAACAGGCCCCATTGAAGTTTAGCAGACGCGTGTTTACAGTTGCACGACCATGGTCGATTCTATGCGCAGACATCGCTTATATGAAAGATTATACAGATTAAAATGACGGGATTATATATATATTGATCGTCGTTGATGTGTACAGCAAATATCTGTGTGTGCGACCCTTAAATGCTATTACATTAAAATATATGATTGCAACTTTTGATACTGTATTCGACGAAGTAGTATGGCCGACGACAAAAATCTGTTCGAATTGGGGGAGTGAGTTCATGAACAAAAAATTTAAAGCTTATTTGTCCGGGAAGAACATATCAATTTATTACACCTACAACAAAGCCATTAAAGCATCACTTGCTGAACGTGTCATACGCACTTGCTAACTGAAGTTGGCCGAATATGTGCATGCGTATTTGTTGAACGACCCAAAAGAAATTCATGCACTGCTGTTCGTAATGTATAAAATACGACGTAAAATATATAAAATGCTCAATACACAACTAAAGGTGGGAGTTTATGCGCGCTTACAGTGCAGTGATCCCAGTCTCAAGAGGTTTAGGAAAGGTCACAAACCAAAGTTTACGAAGGAAGTGTTTCGTATTTCCCGTATTAATCAACATCATTACCCTCAGACCTATGGAATAATGCCGCTCGATACTGATGGATCCATCAGAGGATTTGCCTACAGACAAGAATTAGTAGAGTGCATAAGCCTGACGTGTACACTATAATCGTATTAAAAAGCCAGATTAGACACGGCAGGAAGCAAATTTACGTGATTCAAACGGATTATCCCGCCAGCAAACTGACGTAGATAAATGAAGGTGACATCTTAGCGTGATGTGTGATAAACGCACCTTGAAACGGAAATTGAACTATTATGACAAATTTATTAAATTGAAATTTCCGAACGCAGTTAACTCATCGAACAATTAACTGACAAAGAAATCAAAATCATCTGCGAAAAAAATACAAATGTACTGAGCGGAAAATTTGACTGCGACAAGCTAACCACGTCACGATTAAATAAATTCCATTCTATTATAAAACAATTATTCTGTAAATCTTCCGGGGGCAAAAAGAAAATGTTATCAATTTGTGTAGATGCTCTCTGTTAAATTTACTACTACCAGCTGCAGTCAGTTTCTTGAAAAAAGTAATTCATGGATGAATTAGTTCACTTTCTCGTTCCAAAATCCCAGTTTGAAAAGTTCACAACAGAGTCGATTAGTGGTAGTGCTACACCATTTTATCTGTTATAACATGGCCAGAAATATAAGAACATAGTAGTCAATACCGCAATCGAAAATCAAATGGTACTGGGGATGATATGCTCGGTTTTAACGCTTTGCCTGAAATAGCAATAAAATTATTTAATTTTATCCAAGGGTTATATCGCACATGTGTCATTACAGAATGGTTGAAACACCGGAGCCGATCAATCAAACGGAAACAAATAACAGCTATGTTGCAGCACTATATGCAGCCTCATAGCCCGTTGTTGCTGAAACACTGTTCCCCGGGCTGCTCCACTCCCTAAGAACCAGTTCACCACTTATATCTGAAGATACAGGCTCCGTTAGTCAACCCAATGTGAAAAGTCGTGTCCACCTTAACGACCTCCTTAAGAGTGTATTGGTCAGTGAATTAGTGATATGCTAAGATGTTAATGACCTCGTTCAAACGCACCTGGATGGACTCCCCTAAGCATTCAACAAAAATAAATTAGTGAAAGTTGAAGATGACGACCATGACAGATTCCGGGACTGTTTATAAAGTAACACTCTACCCGGGGTCGTAACACTACCATAAAATTAATAATAACTCGTAAACATCAACAAGAGTGCGTAATCTACATGAGGCATATAAAATATAAATTCACTGTAAATACCTCACCATTGGATAATCACAGAACAGCACCTCATCAAGTATACACTGCTACGAGAAACATATTCGATTATTCTGACGATCATAGGAGAATGTAAAGTTGTATTGTAGGCCGACTGCTTGTCGGGACGCAGTGGCTTATCGAGACCAAGAGATAAGCTTTTGGGAGCAACCAACTCTGCATTCATGGGCATGACTGGCTTCTAATGTGTGGGAACAGGAAATAGATAAGGCTTCCTACAGTGGGAATCCCCCCAAAAAATTGCTAACAACACTGTTAATCAACTATAGGACCACGTATCATAACACTGATCCTATAATCTATAACACTTCGCAATAAATATCTCATTTTAAAAAACGAACAACGCAGAACCCCACCTCACTGAATTAGAGAAGGAACTGGCAAATTGTCGTGATCGAACAGCGAGGCACTGACGAATGTATTGATATCGGGCGGACCAGCACTGCTCTCTCGCTCATGACTACCTTCCTAATGTATTGGATCAGAGCTGTACGGAAGACCGCCTGTTTTGGAAACAGTATGCCTATGAGAAATGTTGAACATTAGGTCTCAAAGTATGAATTATGCCTAAATAATGTAAATTTCAGACCGAATTAAAATGAATATACAGCTGAGCTCTAATAAAAAATTATAACATCAGCAATGATGGAGATATCACGTTTTTTTCGAGCATCGTCTAAGGATTTATACTATAACTCTACTTATTTCATTGCTGATCTTTTTTTATTAATCGATCTGCAAATAAACTCATATATTTAAACAAATCAGTATCATGTAAAATCCGGTCATAATATGACAGCATATATAACAATTAAAAAAAATGTCAGTGTGAATATCGTAGATACAGTTATAAATAATACATGAGCAGAAAATAATGTGAAATTGATTCAAGATACACCATGTGTAAATGGATTATTACTCCAGCGTTTGGATCAAGTGGAAAGCATGTGATCAATGTATTAATCGGACGGAGCAGCAGTTTCCGGAGGTGATAAGAGATAAGATAAGGAGTGGGAAAAGACGCGGTCAAGGCATTTTATGTGAAAGGTAGTAGTAACATGAATGTTTAGATGTAAATACCTATGTTAATGTCTTATAAAAAAATATATTACAGAACGTATATTATTATTATCCTAATTTATTCAAAAGCATAACAATGAATTGCAATATAACGCATCATGACCTCCAATGAATATGCAATAAATACCTTCCAATTAAAACCCAATGTATAACCCGGAAGCTGCGCCTGTCCATCTGCCTCCCACCCACCGCCCATTAGCCACCCGTTAGCCAGATTAGGTTTGGACGCCAACTCTTAAGCTAAGTTGAGATAAGGATCCGATACTGACTTGTAAGATAAGATAAGGATCCGACAAAAAGTAAATAACTTGAGCATAAAAGTAATTAATCATTACAATGTTCGAGTTACATAGCGGCAAAGTCGGACAACCAAAGTAATTGGATACATCTAACCATTACATTTTCCGAATCACTCAGGGCCGTTTTGCATCTATTATATCTACTTTCGGCTGCCACGACAGTGACCATAAGGAATTCCAATGGTCCGGCTGCTCCTGCAGTGACTGGAGGGACGACCAATGACTCGGCGCCATGGCAGTGACTGGTGTTACAATCCGCTTGACTAGAACTTCTCTGAAAATATATCACAGTTGAGAGTGGAAAAAATGTATCACCGCTGGAGAGTATTCGTGCTGAAAATATATACAATTCTTCCCCCAGCAGCTATGAAGAGAAAATTATGCATGCTAGTTGACTACTCTTCTTATTGTTGTGATAGGATTTGCTCTCAGCAAGCATGATTCAAACTCACAGCTGAGATACAAGTTCGCTCTTGATAGAGTACTTCACTTGTGCCGTCATGTCAGTTAATAATATACAAGGCAATCATTGCCAATCACTATTTTATTAATGACCGACGGCTTGTGAGTTCGCCCGACCCAGTATGAGGTCTAAGGCGTTTACATAAATGACACTCACCAGTTACTCAGTTGAGTGGGTCAGGAAGATGATAAATGTATATATAATATTACAGGCACGTTCCATACAACTCTGAGATTCTACATGTGGGGAATTGAAACACTTGATGAAACGTCAATTACATAGCTATACTTTATTAAATATAAAGAAGTTCGGAGACTGATGATTTGTTCCTCTACCCGCACTTATGAACAGCCTTACCACCGCTATACTATAAAATGCACAGAAAATGGCGCACGCAGTGAACTACAATAGAAAAAAAGTAACACACACAGTAAAACACAGATTGGGGTGGATGGATGATTATTCATTTTATAGATCATTTACACTTTATTTAAGTATTTTAGTATATCTTCTTGCTTGGGCTCTATTATTTTTCTCTGCCTTTTTTTCATGGTGATAAATTTTGAATTTGTTATTATTATATGTATCGAGGTTGGTTGAGACAAGGTGACCCAGAGAGGGGAGGTTTTCGTGGGACCCGCGGGACTCGGGGGCCCTGGGTTTCGGGAACCCGGGGGACTTGGGAGACCAGGTGGATTTGGAGGGATCCACTTGGACCTTTTTGGGGCCCCTTGGGACACCCTTGAGACCTTTTAGGACCCTTTTGAGAAACTGTAGGACCCTTTAGAAGCCCCTCTGAATCCTGGAACCTTTGCTCCCCCCTCCCAGCGCTGTAAAACCCATACACAGAAAAATATTTGTGAGATGCATGAGTAGAACAATTAACCATTACAGTCCGCGGATTGCAGGCGCAGAGGGCGAGGGTCGCGTCGAGGCTGGTCGAGGTGCGTCGAG